>VKOC01032782.1:0-10760 GCA_009364415.1 Spea multiplicata | reverse complement strand
AGGTAGTGTGGGGGGTATCAGTGACGGGTGAGAGGTAGTGTGGGGGTTGTATCAGTGACAGGGACATTATGGTGCGGCTTCTCTAAAGAAGTCAGTTTTGAGATGTTTCTCGAGTGTCGGGAGGGAGGGTGAAAGCTGAAGGTTTGGTGGAAGTAGATTCCAGAGATTTGGGGGCAACGAGTGGAAGCTTGTAAACAGGAAAATGAAGAGGTGATGAGGAGGAAGAACCCACGGGAAGAATGTAAAGATCGAGTAGGAGAGTATTTGCTTATGAAGGAAGAAATGTATGGCGGGGCAGTGTTATGGGGGGGAGCAGTGTTATGGGGGGGCAGTATTATTGCAGGCAGTGTTATGGAGGGCCTTACATGTTAGTACCAGGATTTAAAATTTAATTCTAAAGGTAATATGGAGCCAGTGGAGAATCACAGAGTGGGGAAGCAGAAGAGGAGCAGCGAGACAAGACAGAAGAATGCCAACCAGACGAGTGTTGCAGTAGTCAAGAAATAATAAGTGAATGAACCAGAGTTTTTGTGGATTCTCAGTGAGGAATGGGCGGATGTGAGAGATGCATTTTAGGTTCTGGCGAGGGACGAAGGAGAGGTTTCAGAGAGAGTCAAAGATAACCCAAAGGCATCTGGCCTGGTCAGTAGAAGAGATAGTCATGTTGTTAATGTTGATTATATACATTATATTTTTGTAAGATAAGATTATTCTCTTTTTACAGAGAAAAATATATTGACAACACTGTAAATCACCTGTTTAACCAGCTTCCCACACCTGCATATAACTAGAGTAGATGTTGAAATGGGCTACACTTTACATAATCGATCAAGGAATTTTAAGAATCTCTCACTTCTCACAAACAGTGCCCATCACATCGAATGCCTATGTATAGAACACATGATTCAGTGCATTCAAACTGAATGATTAAGTGACTCAGGCTTACTCATATTGATCCAAAGCGAATTGGCAAAGGAGATCTGGGGCTGTCTTAGTTCTAACATGTGGTTGTCCGCGAATGCGGCTGCATTGTGGTGGTGTATCCTGACTTTGGCTCATCTGAGTTCCTGTTTTGGCTCCTGACTGTGTATTTCTACAACGTCTCTGGATTACATTTTTGCCTTTTTATTTATTATTTTTAATAAAAGGTGTGATTCAGCACTGTTGTCTCCATCTGGTTTTGTGGTTCCTGACATTACGCGAGGGTCATCAATCCGGATGTTGCAGGTAATCCACCAGTGCCAAACATTTACCATGATGGATCTGCAAGATCAAAGAATCAAGCAATTGGCACTTGCTATGCAGACACCTAGAGTCTTCTATGCCTCATTCAGCTGCCGCCTTGCTTTTGCTCTGGAACCCATATGTCACAAAGCTGGATAGTCTTGGCGACTGCCTCCACTGTCTTGTGCTCCCTTAGCCTGGGACACCACACTTTCCCCGGTTCCCCAGTCACTCGCCGAGACTCAGTGTAGGGGAAAACCAAACGAAGACTGATTTATTTCTCACACACAGAGCTGGATATATCCAGCAAAACACACATTATATATATACACATCTATACATACACACATTTATATATATATAATGTATCCAGCAAAACACACATTAAGCATAAAAAAAGATATTGGAAAACAAACTGCCCCCCTAAATCTGGCGCGCCGAGACACGGGCATTAAGAATTAACAAATAGGCAATAAGGGGTCCAAACTCTACTATCAATTACTGGCCAAAATTCGTTCCAGAGGTTTAGGCCGGATAAATGGCTGTATGTGATACTGGGGGATAGCGGGGGGGACAAAACATAATAATGCACCATGGGGTGGGGGGAGTCTGATATTGAAGTAAAACAATGGTGGTCACTCCCTGGTTGCAGATCCTGGAGACAGATAAGCCGATTATCCTTAACTACAGGGAATTTGTAGCCTCCTTTGAACGGATATTTGATATCCCTGCTCTCTCCTACTCTTCTGCCAAGCAGCTTATGTCAAAAAGACAGGGTACTAAAACAGTGGCTTAGTATTCCATCGAATTTCATACCCTAGTAGCAGCAGTTAGCTGGAATAATGAAGCGCTGGTGGCCACAATCTCACATGAGTTTACCGATTCCTGCTACCTGTTACGTAATTGATAATTAGATATGCAGCAGTCATACCTACAGGGGGTCTTAAGACAAGGGCTAACTCACACAATAACAGGGGAAACACTTCACACCTATACAATAAACAATACAAAGACAATCAGCCTTCTTCCTACCACAGGATGTCCAGCAGACGTTACAGTTCTGAGACTCTGAGTGCTAAAACATGGGGTACATCAGCAGACTGAACCCCTGTATCCACACACAGAAGTCTCTACAAGGCCTGGGCCCATAGTCGATAGGGAGGAGGCTCTCAGGCCTCTCCAGGGGCCCCAGTGATGGAGGGTTCTGTCACATAGGGTATATATATTTTAGACACACAGGGCTGGATATATCCAGCAAAACACACATTAACATAAAACAAGATATTGGACTACAAACCGCCCCCTTAATCTGCCACCCAGAGACAACAGGGGCAGTAACGGGATTAACAATACAATAGGGTCCTAACCTCCGCTTTCTATTACTGGCCAAAACCAGTTCCAGGGATGGCCGGGTAAATTTCTGTAGTGGTAGAAGAAACTGACTTATACAACATTAAACTGAAACAATGGTGGTCACTCCGATTGCAGATCTTGGCCGTCTGACAGAGATAATACCCTCAGCAAGTACCTAGCGGTACGTGTTTTGTGCCGGAAGAACTGAGATTGGCATTGTTGCGTATCTACTATACCTCTAAAGCTTCAGGGCACCCCGGGTGGTCCCTATCACGCAAATTTTGGTGGCCTAGTTTAGGGAAGAACGTGATAGCCTATGTTGCAGCATGTCGTATCTGTGCTCAAAACAAAAAACCCAGACACCTTCCAGTGCCTGCATCCAAAAGTCACACAGCTTTTCTAAGATGTGTCACTGTTAGCCACTTAAAAAATTACCCATGGCTCAAGAGCTTTCCACCAGGTCTTCTGACTTTATAGCTTACCCAAGGAGATAGTCTCTGATTGTGGGAGCCAGTTCATATCCAAGTTTCTTCTCCAATAGTGCTGCAGAGCGTTCCCATCAAGGCTTAGAATAATTTCTGCGCTGCTATGTGTCATATCATCAGGACAGTTGGTCGGACCTGTTACCCTGGGTGGAGTTTGCCAGTCATAACGCAGTGAATTTGTCCTCAAAAATGTCTCCCTTCCTGGCTACTTACAGGTTCGGACCATGCATGTTGCCCGAGTTATTCACACCAGTTAATATTCCGGCATTAGAAGACCATCTCCGGGAAATCTGTCCCACTTGGGTACGGGTCCAGGAATCACTGAATAGGTCTATGCAGCAACAGAAATTCCAGTCAGATCGTAGGCGATTGTTAGCACCTTACTATCAGGTCGGGGAGAGGGTATGGTTGTCTACCTGTAATTTGAACCTTTGTGCTCCCCCCAAAAATTGGCACCTCGCTACATTGGGCCCTACTGTGTACTCTGATGGGAAAACTCAGTTGCCTATACGCTTGACCTTCCACCCTCCATGTGAATTTCAAACGTGTTTCACTTGTTATGGTGTGTTATCTCTTCACGTCACTGCCTCCACGACCTCGGCCGGTGCGTGCCGGCAATCATGAGGAGTATGACGTCCGTAGCATCCTTTACTCCCTTATGCCAAGAGCTGCCTTCCATATCTGATCCACTGGAAAGGTTATGGGTCTGAACAATGGTCTTGGGTTTCTGCCTATGATATACATGCTCCGGTTCTTCTATGTTCCTTCCATTCTCGGAACCCCCATAAGCCTGGTACCCCGCTTGGGGGAGGGGTCATTGAGGGGGGCTACTGACAGGGCTCTCAACCTTCCCCTGCTTCAATGCATACCTGCCCATAAACACACACATACACATAAACTGCCCTTACAAACGACTGCCCATACATACTGCTTTTACACACACCTGACCATAAACACACATATGCACATACACTGCCCTTACACACCCCTACCTTTACACACACACACACACATATACAGACTGTAAGCTTGCGAGCAGGGCTCTCTCCACCAAATGTATCGGTTTGTCTTAGTCTGTCAATTCTTGTCTTGTCATATCCCTTGAATTTATGTATTGTATTAAGCGCTGCGTAAACTGTTGGCGCTATATAAATAAAAGATAATAATAATAATAATAATACACCAGCTTATAAACACAGATATACCTACACTGCCCTTACACACACCTGCCCATCCACGCTGCCTTTACACACACCTGCCCATTAACACACATATACCCATACACTGCCCTTGCACAAAACTGACCATACACACTGCCTTTAGAAACACCTGTCCATTAACACGCATATACACATACATTGCCATTACACACACACATATACACATACATGCACACACCAGCTTACAAACACACAAATAAACTTATTGTAAAGAAGGTCTGAGATGTGGAATGGAACTGTGTGGAGTCTGGCTACATGTGTATCATTGTCCTGCAATGCTGGAAAGAAAATTACACAGGGAACCATGCTTCAGCTCTGACGTGTTAACAGAATAGAAATGCTCAGGGTTCTGCTCTTAGACACACCTGCCCATACACCCACAAGCTTACAAACTCACATATACTGTATATATACACATAAATTCCCCTTACACCCTTTTCTCCCCAACTCTTATCTTTCTCATCTTCCACCCTCCATCCTATATCCTTCTGTGGGAGCGCAAGGTCAGTCATCTCAGACCTCTGCTTTAGGGCTCCCTAATCACTGTGTGCCAGCTATTGATGCAGAGCTCAGGCATGACATCATATGCTGCGCTCAGCATCATTTACCAGCACGCATTGATTAGGGAGCATGGAAGCTGGGGTCTGAAGTGACCTAATGTTGGGCCAGTTAGAGGGGGATTGTGATCTCCCCAACCAGCCCTGCAGGCTGCAGCTGCTGATCGGGCGGCTGTGCGCCCCCTCGTAGCTGCGCAAGCAAGTGCTTCTCTCGCCTCACCCTTCCTACGGCCCTGGTTTAATGAGCAGTCTGCATTCCTCATTTTCCTTAGTTACCTGTTTATAAGCCAGCCCCTTTCCTGCTGTGGTCTAGCTATTTAAGCTGCAAGGATCAGTACTTCTCTGCCCTTGCATGGTCTCTGATGTCCAGCTGCTTATCCGAGTTTGATTCTGGCCTGGCTGATTTCCCACTCTGTTTCCTGATCCCTGGCTTGTTCCTGTGTATGCTGCCCTCCGGTATCCTGACTTTGGCTCGTCTGAGTTCCCGTTTTGGCTCCTGACTCCTGGCTGTGTATTATGTTTTTTTCCTTTTTATTATTTTACTAAAATGAGTGATTTAACTCCTGGTTTTGTGGTTCCTGACAGATGTCTTGAAATGTATTGTGAAGCCAACAGGCTTAGGGCTCTTCCCAGTCAGTTTAGTTTTAGTCACCTCACCTAGTTTGTCCCCATTAATCGGGGTGTCAAGGGACTTGGCAAAACCGTCCAGAAACCTAAAAACAGGTTTGCTTTTACATACTTGGACTGGTTTTTGGCCTGATTTTAGGTTGTGAACCTCTTGGCTTTATAAATATTTGCCTAGTTTATCTTTATGTTTATTAATTGAAGAACCCGTACAATTTTGTAGCAGATCTTCAATATGAACTGTGTTCTGCTTCTTGGCCTTGTTTAGGCGGCCTCTTTTATAAAGGTCTACCAAGTGTTGTGCCAGTTTCACCGTAATAAACGTTGGGCTTGGAGCTTCTGCTCCATCTTTGTTACTGCGGCCCGTAACAAGGTCTGATCTGTCTCCAAAGTCACCAGGCATTGGCCTACTATCAGGCATCAACCAGAGTCCTACTCACTGCAAGGTGTGGCTCCCCCTTTAAGAGGCCTGGCTGGACTTAAACTCACTGACGTGTTACCTAGTTCTGTAATGGAGTTAACCCCGCCTACCTCACCTGGCCTCATCAACAGGCCTCCGTCCCAGTATCTGGTTGTATGTTCTTCCTCCTGGATGCGCTGTTATTCTATTCCTGATTTCCTGGACTTTCACCATTGCTTTGATTCACCATTTGTGAACCTTGTCTGCCGGCCCTGACCTCTGCTTACGTTTGACTCTGCTTCTGGATATCCCATGTCTGTACCACGTACCTGCGTTGTCCCCGTGCACACTGCTAAAGTGATTCCTCCATCCTGTCACTCTTCTCCATGGAGTAATTCCTAGCAAAGGTGTCTGGCAACATCCAGTCCACTCCCATGTCTACGGAACCTACTAAGGTCCTCATGGATTCAGATCCGAGGGTGAGCAATGGATAGCTAAATGCCGTGGTAAGGCAATAGTGGCACTGCAGGTAAAGGCAAGGTGCCCGCCAAACACCCTAAACTGGCTGCGGGTTTAACTGTGTCTGGGACTTCCACCCTCTCCTCAGTAGAGAAAGGATTGTCTAGATGGCTCGGATGAGTCCTTCCTCTCGGAAGCCCCAAATTCTCCTGGAAGGTGCCCATTGCAAATACACGGTGGATCACCCCCACCTTTAAATATCATCTGTGGCCTCCTCCACTTTGGCCCTGTCAGTCACCCCTGGACTGGATCCATTTGGCGCCATCCTTTTCGTTCCCACCACTATGCGTCATCACAGGGTCAACGAATGCACATCTGCTGATACCTACAAAAGTGGCTTTGCCGACCACTTGAGAGGGAGGTCTACAATAACCTCTGAGCCGAATGTCCCCATCCCACCTACTAGACACAATTGCAGTCACCCTGCAGTTTGACCTGAATGTCCTGCAGCTCCTCTCCCAGAGTAAACGCGACCTACGTAAGGGTTTGGAGCAAGGTGGCCCAGGACAAACTCTCAGATCTTGTGGGTCCAATCACCCAGATCCTTTCACTGGTGGACCGGGTGCTGCTTATGGCCACAGAGCTAAACCTTACCTTTACTCAGGACTAGGCCCTCTGTTCAGTTTGCCTTCTGGCAATAAGAATATGGCACTCACTACGGAGCACAGGAGGGCAGCCCTTGTCTGTATGCATGCACGCCTGGCTGAGCTGGGCTCCAAGGAGCTGGCACCTGTTTGCTTTTTGGTGACTCCTTTGTCAAGGACCTAAATCATCAGGATATCATGGAGCAAGGCGAAGACTTAGATACGGAGAATGATCCAGGACTCGCCACATTTTTCCTTCAGGCTGGACAACCCTGGGGCCGGGTCTCCAGCAGTTTCCACTCGTCGAGACCCAGAGGCTGCGGGCAGTGGACACGTTATTTTCCCGGATCCTTCGGCCAATGCTCATCCTTTCCACGAGGCAGAGGAACCTCATCCTTCCCTAGAGGACGTTCCAGCAGTGGTGAGTAGGGTTGTTTCCTTCCCGTCCATAGGTTGCTGACAGGCTCTCCCGTTTTTCCCACAACTAGGAGTTTATTATATCAGACCCCTGGATTCTCTAGGGGGTAATGGGTTTTCAGACAGACTTTGTCTCCCCTCCTTTAAAGGCGCACCCCCCTCGTCTACCTCACAGGAGATGGGCGGATACAGAACTCCACATCCTGTTCGAGAATGGTGCGATCTAGAGAGCCTCAGGCCTTCCAGGGTTTATCAGCTCCATTTTTCTGTTAAGGAAGCGTTCATGAGAGTTCCGTTCGGCCATCAATCTCAGGGCATTAAACATTTTTCTGGTCTACTGCCAATTCAAAATGAAAGGTATCCACCTGCTTTGGGACCTGTTGATGGCAGGAAATTGGTTCATGAGGCTGGACCTTAAGGACGCATATCTGTCCATCCCCATCCACAGAGACCACCCTAGGCTCCTCCAGATACATTGGCGCCATCCTTTTCGCCTAAGTTCTTCCCCCGGTGCTTCACAAAGCTCGTCAAGCCGGTCGTGCTTTTCTTCAGGGCGCAAGGAATCAAGTCTATCATTTATCTAGACAACATCCTTCATCTCATAAGAGATGCACCAAGTCTATCATTTATCTAGACAACATCCTTCATCTCATAAGAGATGCACCAATGAAGCCTCTTTCCACAACCCCCGACAAGGCCGCAGACCCGTGGAGGATTATATCACCGAGTTCCAGGTGAATATCGATAGACCAACAGGAACGAAGCAGCTCTACTCCATCAGTTTTGACTAGATTTAGTAGAATCTCTCAAGGATGAACTGGCTCGAGTAGAAACACCTTCCTCTCTGGAAGCTATGATCAATGCAGTAACACAAGTGGATTGTAGAATCCTCGAACACAGACTGGAACGCAACCCGCTATCCCTCACTCGTCCTGGCCTCTCAACCTGTCCTATCATTGCTTGCTCCGTGCCTCCTCGTCAGCATTGGCTACCGAGGAACCTATGCAAATAGGACAGGCTCATTGTCCAGCCAGTAGACAGAGAGGGCCCAACGTCAAAAGGAGCGTCTATGTATGTATTGCAGAGATTCTGGTCACCTTGTTTGTAAATGCCCTAAGGCACCACTGAGAGGTAAGACCTCTTCTTTGCTTAATCCCCTGTTACTGAACGGTACAGACCCTCATCTCTCTATTTCTGTATCCTTGCAGTGGGGAGATAAATCAGTTCCACTCAAAGTCATTCTTGACTCTGGGGCCAGAGAATGCTTCCTGGATGTCATTTTAGCCCGTAACCTACAAACCTCTACTCGACCGAAAGATCATCCACTGAAAGATCAACGTGGCGATGAAAGCCCCATTGGATCCAGACCAGTCACCACCAAAACCACTCCTATCCTTCTATGCATTGGCACAGAATATCATATACACATTATCCTCAACCTAGTCCAATCCCCAATGTTTCCGCTTATCCTTGGACTCCCTTGGCTCCTAAAGCATGATCCTGTCATTAAATGGTATTCCGGGGGGGGTCAGCTTTCCTTCTTCCTTCTGCTGCCTATACTGCCTGTCCGGTACCTTGATATCTCTCTTTCACGAGACCCCTCCTTAAAATAAACCAGATATCCCTACCCCATACCTCCACTATTCCCAGGTGTTTGACCAAAAAGAGGCCGAGCACCTTCCTCCACACCGATCCTATGATTGCCCAGTAGACGCCATCCCTTTCAGCCGCATATGCCCACTCTCTGAACCTGAACTAACGGTTCTTAAGGTATACCTGGAAGAAAGCCTGACCTTCCACCTCGCCCGCTGGAGCAGGGATATTTTTATCGAAAAGAAGGATGGTGGTCTACGACTGTGCGACGATTGCAGAGAGCTCAACATGGTGCAGCATTCCATGCTTTAGGGCAGCGGAAGCCTGAAGAACTATTCTGGTTCTCCCAAACGGATGTTCCAGACTGAATTCCTTCCCTCCCCCTTTATGGACAGAGGTAAGGGGACATAAGGCTCCCATACCTCCACCAGCTAGATCAAGCTGCGGTGCAGTGTCCAAAAACAAAGTGCCAAATCGGAATAAAAATTCAAGTGGTTGCCTCGCCGTGATTCAGTAACGTGAAATCAAAATCTAATTCATAGGCACGTGAAAAAACATAGTGAATAAATAAATACTAGACTTGGATACCAGGGGGCTCTTCGTCTTCGTACTCGCCTTCGGCAAAGAAAAAAATCTTCGTATTCCGCGACTCTTATTAAACTGTTAGACGAAAGGCTCATGGGAATATATTTTATTTGAATAAATGCAAATGAGCACAATGCCACATATGGCTAATATATCATCGGGCAGAATGCTGCCCTCTATTGGTTAGATACATTCAGTAGCATAATAACTTTGGATTTCAAGCATATGGAACAATGCTACTCAATGTATCTTACCAATAGAGGGCAGCATTCTGTCTGATGATATATTAGCCATATGTGGCAGTGTGCTCATTTGCATTTATTCAAATAAAATATATTCCCATGATCCTTTCGTCTAACAGTTTAATACAAAAAACCCCCAAAATAAATAGAAAAAAAAGTTTGCAAGTTCGACAGAATTAATGTCCGCGGGTGCAGACATTTAACTGTTGCATCGGGGAGACCAGCGGATCATGGGAATATATTTTATTTAAATAATTCATAAATGAAAATGATCACACTACCACATATGGCTAATATATCTTCGGACAGAATGCTGCCCTCTGTTGGTTTTACATTGAGTAGCATAATAACTTATTAAGCTATTCAATGTATCGTTCCAACAGGGGGCAGCATTCTGTCCGAAGTTATAATAAGTAATTATACTAAGTTAAATGTCCGTACCGGCGACTTTGTTGGATGCTGGCACGGAACTTTTAACTGTTGCAGCAGGGTCTCAGGTTTTTTTTCTTCTTTCTGCCTAGCAACTAGTGGTAAGGGGCCGTGTGAGTGAGCCTATTGGTCGCTTGCACGGCCCTTTACCCTACGGATTTCTGCTCCCGTTATCCAACGCAGCATTGCAGGGGATAACGGGAGCGGAAATCAGGAGTTAAAAAGGCCATGCGAGTGAGCCTATTGGTCACCTGCAGGGTCTTCCTCTGCAGGTGACCAATAGGCTCACTCGCACTGCCCTGTAACCCCTGACGGCGAACCTGCGGATTTCCGCTTCAGTCAACTCCCGCGATGCTGTGAAGATAAGGTAGGCTGGATGGGGAAGGGACCAGGGAGATTAGTAGACGAAGATGATCACGAAGATTCTTCATGTGTGAGTCTTCGTCTTCGTCTACGTTTTAACCGGCACCGTATTCTTGCACTCTTCCTGTTCATTTTCATGTTCGCACGAAGACGAATGCACAAGTC
>VKOC01032779.1:0-13328 GCA_009364415.1 Spea multiplicata | reverse complement strand
CCTATAGTGATCACATTGTATTTTCCGCATATACCGCCTATAGTGTTCACATTGTATTTTCAAGTAAGAGGCTCTTAACATACAACCATACATTCACCCACACACACCCTCACTCAAACATACAAAATGCTCTCACAGCAGTGTAATGCACACCCCTCCAGCCCTTCAGGTGACACAATCAGCCACCTGTAATGGATTCAGCATGTAAATGTCTATGTGTACCTCTAGGGGTACCCAAAGCTTATCGGTACACAAGAAGGCCCGTTAACTCTTTGAGAACCTGGGTTTGGGGCACATTTTCCATGTGGTGGGGCCCAGTACAGTTTAGCTGTAGTTAAACTTTCCTTTGTCAGGGAATGGATCTATCTAATCTAAGTTCAGTGAATACATCTAACCCTTGATAAAGGTAGCAGGGTGATTCAAGCATTGGGGCGCCTTGCATAGTGTCTGCCTTTTTGTTCTATACCTTTCATGCTCTGGAGATATGTATGTATGTATGTAGTGTGCAAGAATATCGTACACACTTGCAAGGGTGATGTCACAAAAAGTCATGCAGCTATTGAATGCATCAAAGTGATTATGATAGCTGCGCTGGAGTGTCCTTTTATCATTTAAACGAACAGCACTGGCCTCCATTGATTTTACAGCTCCCTGGGCCGGTCAGGATAGGTCATAAGATGTCCCATGATCCCCATGACAGGGGCACGATGCCTGACATTCGGGAGGTATGTGGTGTCTGAGAGTGGTAGGAGAATGATGGTGTATAAAAGAGTTTGATTTATTTTGCTCTAGACGTGTACATGCATTATAAGTGCCGTAGAAGACTTATTCATTCCCTGATAAAGGTCCTATGCAACTTGCATACCTTATGGTCATGTTAAAAGATAAGATGGGATCTCTGGGCTCTTGTACGATGTTCTTCTACTATAAGAAGTAGACTGTGCAAACGGATGAAAAACAATTCAGATATACCGTTTTGGCTCAATTTTAAATAAAAACGGATTTTAAAAGAATACATACACATAAGTGGAACAGTAACAGTATTTTATCTAATGAACAGGAATGTACTGTAATATTCTTGGTGTCTATTATACAGTTAGTCAGCATAGGTTATATACTAACGGAAATTTGGATAACCAAGAGCCATTTTAAGCCCCCCATAATTCATAATGCACCTTACTTATAGATATGCCACTCTGCTCCCTAGATATGCCACCCCCCCCGACTTACCAATGCATCCCAGGACTCCATGGTGTCTAGCGAGGGCAGGTGGTGGTTGTCTTTGCGAGTAGACAACCTCTGCTGTTGTAATTCTATGGGCACTCTGGCCGGCTGCAATATAGGAGGATCCAGGTCCCCTGCAGCGCTGCGGGGGAATCTGCATCCTCACCCTGCTGCTTGCCCACAGCAGGGCTAAATAAAGTCTGTGTATAGTTTTTTGTTAAAACAGCAATCATTTCTATGAAACATGTCTAGTATTGTGTCCAGGAATGAAGTCTCTTTTTACTCATTGGGGGTCCTCGTTTTCAGAGATTCGTACAAATTGACGGAATTGGCCAATTTGGGTAAAATTGTAATTCATACGAAAATCTGTCTTGTGGATACAGCTGACAGCTACACTTGAATGGTGTGTATCTGTTTCCTCTCTAGATCTCTGTGCCAGCGAACATTGTAGCGTGTTAATTGATTGACATATACTTTGTAATTTATTATTTTACGTTTGCCGATTCTATAAAAGAAATGTAAAGAATAAAAGAGCCCCCAATACATATGTATAACTTTAAATGACCAAGTGAAGTTAATCGCTAAACATAAAATGATTAGAGATCTTGGAACCAGACAATATTTCTTGACCCCATGTTTAATAAACCAAAATTTCTGAATCTGTGTAATAAAGAGAGAAGGCAATTGTTTGTACAAAAATACATAGAACATTTATTTTTTATGATTGATGTACTAAAGAGACTTCATTAAAAGGTCAAAGGGCATTTTAGCCCAGATGAAGTATAAAATGCTAACAATGCATGCAGAAATTACCGCATAACACAGATATCCGGAGAATATTGGTTTTACCGAAAAGTAACTGGATTTATATGTTAAAAATATACATTTAACTTTATAGATTTATATTGTAATTAGCAATGGTTTATATAGTATCTTGTTCCATAGATCATTTGTTAGGTATTAAGATGCAGTACAAAATTGCAAAAATAGATTATATAAAAATGTTAAGTAAAAGTGTAGAAAATACTTTCAAACTAAGTGTCTGCTTTGTGTTAGAAGCGATACATGACTCTATATTAGAAATGTATAATTTGTTAAAAACACAAAATAATTTTTTCACAGCGGAGAATGTTTTTACTGTGTGTATAGTTTTTATTCAAAACAGCAATCACTTCTATGAAACATGTCTAGTATTGTGTCCAGGGAAGAAGTCTTTTTTTACTCAGACTTCTTTATTAAAGTAATATAAAATTATGAAATGTGACCAGATTTTTATTTTGAGGAGTGGTAGGCTGATGAGGAGGAAGATGCACCTACATCATGGAAAGATGTTTCAGCAAAATCATGTTTAAATACACTTTCTATTTCATGCTTACAGCAGTTTGGTATAACAGCAAAGTCCAATACCACCTTATTAGACGCAAAACGCCACCGAATGTACTGTTTCTTTGCACAGTCAAGTAATTCTGTATTGCTTACGGAACTGGCTTTTAAAAGAGGATTACTGTACTGGAGGACATATAGCAAGGATTCTCTGGACAAAACCAGCCTTTTAAACATATCGGATCTTGTTATACATTCTCCATCCTCCAACCTGCAACAAAGCTGATCTTCAAATGCCTTCATTTTGGAGCATTTTGAACACTGGCACCAAGAAGGACGTAGAATGGTTTGGTCAAGGTTTCCTTTGGTGAGTGGCTGTGCTTCTGTTTCACTGGCTGTGGTGGTTTCAGAATAGTTTGGTGGTATGGTCTCATTGATGTTTGCAAATGCTTCTCTCTGACAATGGTAAGAAAGATTAGAAAAGAGGCATTAAATTAAAGGAACAATTATTCTCAGTTTATCAAAATAAACCCTAGGGTTTATAGTAATCCCAATGAGAGGACAACATTAGAAGGCTGGAAGATGTCTGGCACGTTGTGCTCAGAAGTATGTGCCACCGAGCTGATACCGCAGTTATAAGCACCTGATGATTGCAAATAATTACTTAAAATATTCTACTGTTACATTACACATTTGTACATCTTTCATTTAGCTTAAGCTTGTCCTGCAAAGTTAGGAGAATGGTACAATATATTTTCCCACTGAACCTTTTTTTATATAGATTCTTTCTATTTCATTTTTAAACCGTTTTTTTAAAATTATTTTGAATTATACTGTGCACTTTGCCAAACTTTAGTTATGCATTTGTCTGTCTGGCTAGTAGTGGTGGGTCACCACGCACGCTACATAGTCCCTGCTGTCAACGTGACATGCATTGCATCTGACTTGTGCAGCTGTAGGTAAATAAGTGCACCCTTGACACCCACCCTAAACTGGGCCTGATAAAATGATCAAAGTTTGCACAAAGGCCTCTCTTGCTATATTCGATATCTAATACATTTGCAGTGGAGCTTTGAAATGTACACATATATTTAATTTAACATATCTTGAAATTTCAACTGAATTTTAAATATCTCAATTTTATTCCTGTAACAGATACCTCAATAAAGCTTTTGACGTTGTACTAATGACAGTGTGTGTGTCTCAAGTTACTGGTGCAAAAGTAAATCTCTTCACAGTATTTGTCCATGGCTGTTCTTTATAGAGGCCTTCAGAGGTAGTGAGATAGCGGTAGCATGGCACATGCCTAATCAGACCAGAATCCAGCATTAAGAGCCAGACTGACTCTCTAAATACTGAAGTCCTGACGAGAGTCCTCCCTGATATTTTCTTTTATCAAAGACAGAAGAGTTGTATATGTTTTAGTTGATAAGCCATGTTTCACATGGCAAGCCTCAAGCACCTCTTCCCACTCTGTCAGGGTGGGGACTTGTATGGCAACATGAAATGTGAAAGGACATCTTTCAAAACTAGGTCAACTACACATGATACATTTATTCTTCCTGTAGGACACATAGATGTTTCATGTTGATTTATAGTTATGTATTACAGATATCCAAGAATCTGGGAATGAGAATGTCACACTGAGCTTAGCGGTAACATGTCATACATTTGGCAATAAATCGAATCCAACTATATCACCTTCTGAAATCTAAAATGTACCTTGATATGTCGGCCTCTGGCCTTCTGCAAACTTCTATTCAATGTTTTATCCACCATGATAATCTCATCTTGATCCACAAATGAAACAAACCTGAGTTTCTGGCATGACTTTGAAAGACAAAAAAAGTTTTGTTGGTTTCTTTGATGGAAAGAAAATAGTTCTTTATAGACCCTGATGGGTTTTTACTTTGTTGGCATAATTAACAAAGAATATCAGACTATATTTCTTTATGATTTACCTCAAAACAAATGTACTTTACCGTTAAAATAGAGGGCCCAGCGACCTTTTCGTATTTCAGATCATCATAAAACTTCTGGGAAGATTTTGGATCACAACAGCTTTCACAATATAGACCGATGAGAATGTCAATTAATACTGTGGCCTAATATATAAAAAACAAAAATAAATAGGGCATCTCAGTTTTCATGAAACATATTTTCTGGAATAAATTTTGTATGGAAAAAGTCTACACTTACCAACCCAAAGTAAGACAAATAAGAACCGATGAATATTATCAGCCGAAACCATCTGAACTGGCCTCCCTAAAAAGAATCCATAATATATTTTAATTAAAAGAATTACATAGCCAAAAGTAGAAAATATGAGCATTAGACAATTAAACAACGGTAATGTATATGTTCACAACAACTCTCCTACACCACTACAGAGCAGTTTCCATAGAGAACAGTTTTTCTGCACTAATTGATCCAACTAGTTGATGCCCTTCCTTTATCTACTGTGCCCCTATTCCATTCACCCCCTATAAGAATACTACAATTATAATAACTATTTAGTGAATTGTTTTCCCTCTGGTTTGCCTCATATAGTTTTACTACATGCTAATGTGAAAAGCCAGTGATAAACATTTAAAAAAAAGTGTCATTGTCACACTTATGATGCAAGTTATATTTATAAATCAAACATTTTGAGAGCTACACACAACACGTGGACACATTTAAAAGGGCCTAACAGAGTTTTAGGGTTTGATTTCCGTTTATTCTATTTGTCTTGAAAAACATGTCTAATATAACTAATTTATTATAGTGAAACTAATTATTCTTTTTCAAAACTAACACAGACTAATTAATATTAAATCAATGTATTACGGTGCCATAGACTTGAATGTCAAATCGTATTCCAGTGGCCTTTATTAATGTCCTTTGTTCACTTCTGTTTGCAGATTGGTAGTATCTGGCAAACCTGAAAAAAAATTGACACTATTTAGCACTGATGTAGGCCACAGTCAATGTCGCAAACTTAGACTCTTGGACCTGTGTTACGATTCAGTTTCATTAGAAAAATATGAATTAAAAGAACCGTAAGACTTTGTTATTCTATATAAACTTTCACCCAACAGTTAAAATTTAGATCTTCTCCCTTTGTCCCAGAAAGTCTTTTTGTCACAGATTACAGTAGCCCTAAATACATATATAAAATTATGCTGTATAAAACATAATACGTGTTGTGGGTATTCTACTTATCATATTCCATACCTGAAGTTTAAACCAGGATACAAACGCTCATCAACAACTTTGTCATCCAACCGCCGAAAACTGTAGTGAGGTCGACAACTAAATGCCCAGAAATCAAGATCACAGTTCCAGTTGATTTCGATGCCCATTATACCACCCTAAAAAGAAATTACACTCCTACATCATTCAGTGCAGAAAAGAGCTATCATAGTCATAGAGTTATAAAGTTCAATGACATAGACACCCCTTTCTCCCCATCTCTTACCTTTCTCATTTTCCATAATCTTCAATCATCTTCCATCTTCCATCCAGTTGTGGAAGAGCAAGGTCTGTCATTTCAGACCTCTACTTTAGCACTCTCTAATCACTATGCGCTGGCTATTGATGCAGAGCGTGGGGATGGCGTCATATCCCAGCTCTTGGTATCAATTGTCGGCACATAGTGATTAGGGAGCACAGAAGCCGAGGCCTGAAGTGACAGAAGGCTCCGATGAGCAGGGCTGGTTGGTGAGATCGCAATCTTACACCTGCCTCTGCGCGGTCCTAAAGGAGGCGATGCAGGACAGGCAGCCTCTCTGCTCACCCCTTCCCTATAGATATGCTACTGTCTTAGGGGCTTCGTGGTGAATCACATTGCTGGCACAGGGCTTCCAGAACGAGGGCCCTTGGGCAACTGCTCAGTGTGCCCATACCTTTAGATGGCACTGTGCCATTTGGCCCTGCAGCTGGGGGGGGTCCAAACTTGTGGGTGGGGGGCAAAAGGGGAAAGGAAAAATCTATGGGGTGCAATTGCCCCCCTTGCCACCCTGTAGCGATACCTATGGTTTGCATCCCAAGGCTCTCACACAGAGACCAATGTATGCCTTGCTAAAGAGATGGGGCTAGGCACACATAGGTGCAGGCTAGCCACAGTTAGCCTTTAGTATGTTAGGAGTGGGTAGTGAGTAGGTGATAGTGGACAGAACTTGGAGACTCCAGGTCAAACCCAGAGAGTTCCCAGATATACCAGTGTTTTATAATTAGTGGGAGCCTGTTTGTATGTTTTAGTGTAAGAGTATAAAAGTGCTAATGTATATTTTGCTTATGTTACCAGATGGGGGGTGGTGGTACAAGGGGGCTTTCCAGCCCCCCAGTCCAAAAGGTGCCAGCCCTCCTCTGTTTTTTTTTGTGAAAATGGCCACTGTTGGCAGCTCTAGACTGAGTCAGAGCCACTTAAAATATGTTTTAATATATCTGATGATGCAATATTTTACCTAATGTAGTTTAGCTAAAGGAGACAAACATAAAATACTATTTAATTGTCCTGCAAATAGGTTATGTTTTGTCACAACTCCTCTTTCTTCAAATATCAGTGAAGAATTTGGGCATTGCTATATTAATTATGTCTATTTCAGATGGTCTGGTAAACATTGTTCTCTTTTGTTCTTAACTAAACTTGCTCCATTCCTATTTCTAAGAAATTTCCCCCATGCATGTAACACGACCAACTCTACCCACCAGGACAGCTACTTGAGAAAAGCTTTCTCCAGCCTCCTTGAAAACGTCTCCTAATCGGAAGATGGGACAATGGGGGGCTTTGATTCTGTGGTAGATGCAAGAAACATTGTATTCTGGTAAGATGTTCTTTCTGTAATGTAAAAAAAAGGAAAAAAGGTTTACAATAATCTCTGTTATTAACAAATAATTGCATACAATTAGAAACAGTTAGAAACAGGAATGCCTTATAAAGAAATATAAAGTCTATTGCGATGTTGTATAATAAATAGCACTTACGTCGTATAATTGAATTCAGCAAAGTGAATGGTGTTCTTTATCAAAACAGTCAAATTCTCAGCACTTCCCAGAACAGCAGGACTGAAAAATATGAAAATTAGACACACAATCTCATAAACTTCTTTGTGTCTACAGTGGGGAAAAACAGATCTGTGTCCCCTAAATTACTCTGCAGATTCCTCAATATCTCATCTCAGTAACATTTTTTTTCATGCAATTTTAAGTGCCAAATCACGTGATTTTATGCCAAAACAACCAGCTCAGTTTGCCCGGTTTGATACATACTTCAAAACTTGAAAGTCACTATAAGACATCATGCATTATTTAGCCCTTGTTCTAGAAAAGGCTGCCTTATTTTCCATGCTGTTATTATCAGTTCCCTTACAGGTACCAGAACCAGTTCCCTACTCACGGGTCTGCCATACACTGTTCCTCTTTTCTTATATTAGGCTACAAGCGTATATTAGTTCCTTTTATTACTTGCTTTTCTTTTTTTTTCATTTTACTTAAATTTAAAAATACAAATTCTAACAGGAACTTGACTCTTTGTTTTTATTTTTCTTCTATTTATGGGTGGTGGCATTGCAAGGAATTTGTTTCTTTCCAGAACTGGATCAATATGGAAGAGACTATTTTGGAAATCTCATTTTACCAACATAGTCCTGCTTCTGTTTTGAAAATATAAAACAGAATAAAAGTGAATGCAGGAATTCTATTAGTAGGATGAGACAAAGAAGCTGTTGTGAAAAAAGTCCTTTCCACTACCATAAGTCCATACAATAAAGTATTGTGAACAAGTGTAAATTTCAACGATTCTGAAACACTGACTCCTTCTTTGAAAACCTCTGTTGCAAATGACGTTATGGTTACATTTTTCTCCTATGATCTCCCATGGAAATAATATGTACAACTCAAAATACAGAGCAATTGCAATTGGAAGGGGATACTTTCAGCCACACTAAGCATTTAAGGGGACAAGTAACAAAATTGTTGCTAATCCATAAAAGTGCAGATAGAGTTTGCATGTTTGTGACTTATCATTGTGCTTCCAGCAGAAAATGGTTCTTGACTTGCTATCAAGAGCACGTTCGCAATATGGTGATTAGAACAAAATCAAGGTTAAAATTATACTTTATAAAGCCTTACTCGGGTGTATTCTTGGACTCCACAGGACACCAGGCACGGATTTCACAGGTTTTGTAAGAAGAGTTATATTGTACGCATCTCCCAGTTTGTATTCCTACAAAACAGCATAAATGGTTGCACAGACTATTTTAGACAAGAAAAAATGTAGGATATTCTAGAGACTATTGGAACAATAACAATGGTATATGAACCACAAATATTGTGCTTCTCCTGCAAAAAAAGAGTTGAGACAATCCTTCATAATGCCTAGTTAAAGATTAGGGTTCGAAATAGCAGCATTAACAAGTTACTAATGATAAGGTTAGTATTTATGTATTACTTAGCACAACACTAAAAGGAAACTGAGCACCTACCGTTACTTTGTGGGTCAGCGTAGCCTTTTTTACAAATATCGTCTCGTGAGCAAATCGTTTTTCGGTTCGGAAACTGAAAAGAAAACAAGATTTTAGGATAAACCCACTAAACTGAGTAGAATCATAGGTAAACACCATATTGCACATCTTGGACTTCAGTGGGAACCACCAGCTGATTAGCAGAAGGAGAAAACCTGATGTAGATTCAAATGTACATTGAGCTTCTCATGGCAGCCTAAAGTCAACTTTGGCTTCTATAAGACATGTACTCTAGTGCATGAATGCAGGAAATGTGTAATAGGATGGGGCTTTTTGTATTATGTGATAAGGACAGCAAAGAGTCTAGAGATCGGTTGAATATTCCAACTACAATGTGTATAGAGAGTTATTATTTAGGTACAACTTTAGGACGATACACCTAGCAATGTGCTGGTGCCACAGTCTTCACTTTGCTAGGTACACAACACGTCCTGGACTGAAAGAAAGAAGAGAAAAGGCTGATGAATGTCACCTAGTCAGAAGACTCTGAAGGTGTGTGTATGTATGTATGTATTTATATAGATATATGTGTGGTCTATGTCTGTATGTTTGTGTTTGCTTGTGGACAGTACATGGATAGACATGAATGTGTGAGGGGCGTGTACGTGTGCAGGATAATGTGTGTATATGCTCGACCCTTTAAACTTCTTGTCATTTCACCCCTTGTCCCATTAGACCCCTGTTTAGGAGCAGGGGTTCAGTCCGGCAGTGTCATAGGCAAAGACCTCCAAATACTGCTTGCTAATGATCCATGTGTGGCTTTACTAAGTAGGAGGACTGATATTTCATTTCATACCCTAGAGAACTGCCTCTGCAGATATATACCAGCAGAGGTGATACAGAAGGCAGCAGCGGTGGTTGGTTCTCTTGCAGATCCCAGATGATGTGGAGGAACAATTGACATATTCTTCAGACAACACCCACTAATAATTCTGGCAGGAATCCCTCTCCCATTCCTAAATAGCAGATGGTTGTTCTCTGGAATGCCTTAATTTTTGTCTCCTACAAAAAACTATATTCATGTGTGTTTTATTTCCATGCAACATCTCCATGCATCCATCAACACTTCCAATATTGCTGGAGATGTTTTTGGCCCCTGTATATGACCTATTATCTCACTGGGCCATTTGGCTTTCTAATCAAATCTCTACACAGCCAGCAAATCTGTGAGCTCACCCGTGCCCGTAATGCACAATAAATTGCTGGAATTATATTTCTCACCAAGTTATATGTGTAGGACACACACGTAGTTGACCTTTCATGAACACATAGCCATGTTTCTAAGTTCAAATGCTTCACCATGCCTAAACGGAACTCCAAATTCACAAGATAATGATCCAACCCCTGTGTAAGTGAGATCCAATGCATTCACACTCATTCATACAGATAAAAAAAATTCTCCATATAGACACATAACTAGTTGACAATTCTTGGGCATATTCACTGCCATTTCAGTGCTGCTCTACTTTCTTAAGGTAGCTACAAAAATGCACTTACCTCTGGGCAGAGGCCCTGTGCCTGATTTTCAGTTTTTACTATGTTGGTTAGAACAAAGAATGAATTAGTGCCCTGTGTAAAACAAATGAAACAATAATGGCAATGTAGTCACTATGCTAGGTAGACAATCATTCTATATAAATGGAATACAATTAATACAATAATCAGAGAAACCGGTCAGCCCATAGTAATTCAGTGATTATACAGAGTGGCTGATAATATGCTGTATTGTTTAGGCTTTTTAATGATTACATACTACAAGTTATTCTCAATAATATGTAATTTTTCGTTGAGCACAAAATATTCTAATTCTAATATCAAATATTTGATGGCGTATAATACAGCTAAAAAATGAAAAATCCCTTTTGAGTTATTACTCACGAGTGTTGGTATTGTATACTCTGCAGTGTCCCAGATCCTGTTTTCAGCATCTAAAACGCCCTTAACCTTTGTGTGAACTGAACTGATTACAGAGTCTTTTTCTTGATAGCCCTTTTCAGTAATCAGAATACAACTGCAGGTGAGAGAAGTAAAAAAAGGTAATGAAAACTTTCTTAATTTTAAGGGAAAAATGTTTTTTCAAATTCCTTAATAATTTGTATTTAACTACAGATGTTATATTGTAAAATTCTGTTATTATATTAATGTAAGCTGTCATAGCATACAATTATATTATACACTTCCGGGCCACTTTATTAGGTACACCTGTTCAATTGCTTGTTAACACAAATAGCTAATCACATCGCAGCAACTCAATACATTTAGGCATGTAGACGTGGTCAAGGCAACTCGCTGAAGTTCAAACCGATTATCAGAATGGGGAACAAAGGGGATTAAAGTGACTTTAATGGTTGTTGGTGCCAGACGGGCTGGTCGGAGTATTTCAGAAACTTCTGATCTACTGGGATCTTCACACACAACCATATCTAGGGGTTACAGAGAATGGTCCAAAAAAAAAGAGAAAATATCCAGTGAGTGGCAGTTGTGTGGGCAAAAATGCTTTGTTGATGTCAGAGGTCAGAGGAGAATGGGCAGAGGTGACAAAAAGGCAACAGTAACTCAAATAACCAAGGTATGCAGAATACCATCTCTGAACACACAACACGTCGAACCTTAAAGCAGATGGACTGCAGGAGACCACACCGTGTGCCACTCATGCCAGCTAAGAACAGGAAACCAATGCTACAATTCGCACAGGCTCACCAAAATTGGACAATGGAAGACTGGAAGAACGTTGCCTAGTCTGATGAGTCTTGTTTCCAGCTGCGACATCCAGATGGCAGGGTCAGACTTTGGAGTAAACAACAGGAACGGAAGGATCTATCGTACCTTGTATCAACGCTTTAGGCTGGTGGTGGTGTAATGGTGTCGGGGACATTTTCTTGGCCCCTAAGTACCAATTGAGCATTGTTTAAACATGACAGCCTACCTGAGTATTGTTGCTGACCATGTCCATCCCTTTATGACCATAGTGTACCCATTTTCTGATGGCTACTTCCAGCAGGATAATACACCATGCCACAAAGCTCACATCATCTCAAACTGGCTTCTTGAACATGACAATGAGTTCACTGAACTCCAATGGCCTCCAAAACCTAAAACCACCCCAAGGTGCTTTGTTATAGCCAAAAACTCCAATAAAGCACTGTTTTTTCATTTCCAGGTATGTGAAGGGTACATGCATTCTAATTAAAACAAGTAACGAAAAATTAAATTAAGTGAACAGGTTGGGAGGCCTAGATGGATTTAATATCTATTTTTGAAACCAGAACCAAAATACTAAAATACCAAAATAGTCAAAGGAGGAAAAAAACCAACCTAAGAACTATCCTACAAAATTCAGTTTCATGATTTATTGTATATGTATTATTATTCAACACTACATTTTTACGATTATCTATGAGAATTTCTAAATTAACAGATAGTAAAAATTGTATATGTTATATAATTTGAGGCTGTTCAGCAGTTAAAGGCTTTTGTAGCAACATATAGACAGTAATGGTAGAATGCTTCTTTTTATTGGATGATGTCAGAATATCAGACGCTAGCGCCTTCCTCAAGAAACACCAGTCGAGACTAGATGCTTGAGGGTAAAATCAGGAACTTGGTTTAATAGGAAACTAGCTGGTATTTATAAAGAACAAGGGTTATTTACATACAATAGTCACAGCAAGAGACACATAGTAGTGGGTCGCTAATGTAGTCTGTGGGGAAGATAGTAAACACAAGAGGTTTCCTGACCTCTGGCTGAAACCTGATGGATATCAGATCTTGGTGCAAATACTGGCCCAGAGCCGGCCTTAGGTGTTCTGGCGCCCTGTGCGGACTACTCCTCTGGCGCCCCCCCCCATCCCAAAAAAGGAATAAAAACTTGTAACAAAACTCCCCTTTCTCACTATCTATCCCCCTGTATCACTATCTACCACCTCTGCCCCTTCTCACTGCCCCCCTCTTCTCACTGATCCCCCTCTGCCCCTTCCCCTTACTTACCTTGTTGAGTCCTGCAGTGGGAGCGGGAGGCGTCCGTCTTCCCGTGGTGCGCGCTTCACAGCTGAGCGCCGGAACAGCAATCACATTCCTATCATGCCCAGGCATATCCAGATTCCAGGATGTACTCGCAGACTTGGCATGATAGGAGTATGATTGCCCTATCTACCCCTTCTCACTCCCTTCTCCCTATCTACCCCCCTTCTCCCTCCCTTCTCCCCTTTCCACCCCTTCTCACTCCGTTCTCCCCATCTACCCCCTTTCCCCTGTCTCACTTCCTTCTCCCTATTT
>VKOC01032778.1:0-16528 GCA_009364415.1 Spea multiplicata | reverse complement strand
CCAGCCCTTTTTACAGTAATATAACCCCCCAGCGCTGTATACAGTAATATAACCCCCAGCGCTGTATACAGTAATATAACCCCCAGCGCTGTATACAGTAATATAGGTCAACACTGAAAAAAATGGGTTTATATAATTTTACTCCAATAAACTTTATCTGTAGACCTGGAGGCTGAAATTGTTGTGATGTGATATTTCTGTTGACTTTCTCTACTCATTCACCACATTGAGCTGATGCTTTATGGCAATGCTAATGAAGTCTGTTCAGTCATAGACTTTCATTAGTCAGAGAGTCAGTCAAGGTGATTAAGACTGAGCCATTCTGCCGTTTGCTCACAGGCAGTATGATACAGAGTCAGGTTGTTGCAGCATGTCATAGTATGGGATACCCCATATGGGATGTCCTTGGTACTCACAAGGAGTGGTTATATATGTTGTGGGTATGGCATACTGTCCACCGTGCTGAACTGTCAGCTTCCAGGAAAGTTTAAAGAAGGGAAGACGATAATGTTCTGTATTTATCTAGGTTGGTACCACTAATAAAATAAGCAACCAGATAACAACAGGTTACAGACGTTGCACATGAAGTCAAAGAATTAAGGAATGATTGCTGTAGTCATAAAAAATGTCAACTGATTTCACACATAAATTAACGTAAATTACCTTGACTTTAGAAAAGTAGAATTCTTTTTGAATTCCAGTACTGGCTACATGTGCTTTTGTGTGGATCATTTTTAATTTCTTACCAAATTACATTGTTCAGAAAGAAACATATTTTTAGAGTTAGAATTTACATCTACGGCAAAAAAAAAACTTTAAAAAAGTGAGGAATGTTTAATTAGTTTTTAATGAAGTTTTGGATCAATTTTGTTTTATAATTTAGTAATGTTCCTTTTACGATTATATCTTAACCAGATAAGTGACACGTCAGTGAATGTTTCAGACGAAGAGTTAAAATGCTTGGTGCGATGGTAGAAACGGTGGGCAGGTAATAGCTTGGATCCGTTTCAAATATTAAAAATAAAAAAAAAACTGCGAGCAAAATGTGTGTATTATGAAAGTCTACCCCCTCAAAGCCTTTTCATGTAATTTCAGACAATAGCTACCTCTCCACCCTAGAGCAAAGACTGACCTTCTTTGCGTTAATTTCATCTCGCTTCATAGGAGAGCTGTTGCTTTCTAGTTGACTTCTAGGTCTTAAAGGTAAAAAAAGTTCTTCCACTTTCAGTTTCAATAGGTGAAAATTTCAGGATTAAATAAAAAGTGATTAATTAACTGTCTGAGAACATTCTGAGAAGTTAAATATTTCACTGATAAACTACTTTAAAGACAACGAAGAAACAAAATGGCGTCAAAGTCTTTCTTCTCTTTGGCGGCCTGTTCTTCTCCATCATCGTGTCTTTATGGGGATGCGACCAATACTTTTTCTGCTGTCCAATATGTTGGAACCACTAGTTCTTAAAGAACACCCTCAAAACTCTTCATTCTCATTATGTCTTTCATCTAGAACCCATCCTGATCACCCAATGATCCATCCAGTCTACTTAAGATGCTCCCCTGTCTTAAGTCTACCGTAGACGGTCCAATGGTCAGAACTAACTTTCCCACATACTCTAAAACCTATACCCTACCTCTGTCTGTAAAATTCCCATGAAAATGTTGAACTTTCTGTAAAAACTCAGACATTTAGTAATGTTCCTCTTTCTGGATTGAAACCCTCTCTGCAGATGTAGAACTTAACGTCCGGGAACTCATGGGCCATTAAGAGGTTGAAGAAGGCTATACCTCCAATACCATTCATCGAAATGATTTAAAAACAATAGATGATATTAATCTTAATATGAAACATCTGAATATTAAGTTTGTTGTAACACTTATGGCTGCATTCACAGATACCTTGACTTTGAGACTTTACATCTGAGTTCCAAGTGAAGGTAACTTGTGGACTCCTGCACAGCAGAGGCTTTACTGAGCAGACAGGTCCCTTGAGAAGAACATTAAATACATAAAAATTATATATTATGTCATTTGCGTTGTGAAAGAGGGGGAAAACACAGCTGGAAACCAGAAGATATTCCCAGAAGTTTTGTTTGTCGCCTACGTCCTACTCGAGCCTCTTGAGAGAGGATGTGCTGATTCCTTACCCCGGATTTACTGACGAATACGTTGTGACACACATCTAAACTTTTAAAATGATAATGAGTCTCTACAAGTCACCCCATACAGCAGCCAGCTGCAATCTCGAACCGACAGCCCCGGACACGTCCATTTTTCGGATGGACATGTCAAAGGGAGCTGTCAAATGCCATTAACCCAGTTGAGGGCTACAAGACCCATAATGGTGACACCTACCCTGGTACCTGAATACCCAAGAGGCGCAGCTTCGGGACAACTTCCTATTTGCCATAACATTCAGTCCGACGCCGTATCACGCGGAATCCACTCGTAATTCCAAATGATTTTTTATTGCTAGTGACTTTAATTATTCCATTCGAATTATATGAGTATCCGACGTTTCAATTTTTCGCGCCCCCCCCCCCCACCACCTCCTCTTCTTTCCCTTCTTGCTTCCAGAAAACAAACTGCTATCGTACTTTTAGCTTCAGGGGCAAATTGAATGAGTGTGAAACAAGATTCAATTAATTACTGGCTACCACAAGTGTTATGAATGTGGAATATATTTTTTTGTCGCCGGTTCTACAAGAGCAATTATGGTGACACGTGTCAGATAAGGACTCATCTGGAGATATATAAGCAAATACGACGCAAACTTAAATAATCTCAGCTTCTTCACCTTAAAGAAACTTCCATTTTTTTTTTTTCTTCTTCTTTTTGAATGAAATGGTTTCTGCCATTGACCGGTCTCGAGGGAATGCAAAATCATCACATAAAATGAAGAAACCTTAGTTATTTTGGAATGGTCACCGTAGGGTGTTCAGTAAAATTGCCAGCAAAAATGGCTTTTGCAGCAGGAGGTATAGAGGATGTATACTTATTCTCGGTACAGCCAGCGGTGCACCGATACAAATTGGTTTATTTGTATCATCGGGGTTTTTTTTTTTTGCCAAGTGAAGCTCAATTGTGTTTTCGGTTCAGTTCGAAGCTATGAAAATAAATGGGATTTTAAATGTAAAGGACTATATTTCATGATCTGCGTCTCTTATATAACACAGTTTGTAGAAATGAGCAGGGAGCGCGGTGTGCTGGCGGGCGCGTGAGATCCTCGACTTCCCATCATTATGAAATTAAGATAATTCATACAAAATCTGCTTTATGTCTTTATCATATGGTTAGATTTTCTAATAAACTTGATCACCTGATACAGTGATGTCACAAACGGGTCTATACATCAAAGTCCAAGTGCTTACGATTTGGCAATGCCCCAAGGGGCATTTTGTATATGTTACTCTGCCATCCCAGTGGGAGTGAGGATAGGGATGGGGTGGAGGTCTGTGACCACCAAAGTCATGAACGGCAGGTTCAGGAGATCCTAATACCAGTATTTTATTGTAATATGGATATTAAAATGAGATACAGTATGAACTTAGTAACTAAAATTACAGAAAAAGTCGTTTCTGCAGGAAATCATGATGTTTATGTGACGTGAAACAATGTTTCAGTCTGCAGTTTCTCATTTCTTTCCTCGTCCCTCGTCCCGTGTCCACGTTTCACCCAACTCTGCTCTCCGCTCTGCTTTGCCCTTGATGGTACGGTACGACATCTTGGTTTTTCACCGATGTCTCAAAGTTCTAAAAGGTTGTCTTGAAATTCTTTTTCAAAAGAAGACTTTGCAAAGATTGGCGTAACTGAAATTAAGTATTTTGTTATAACAACTACTTTGCTTTGGTCAAATTCCCTTTTCACTAATAAGCCATTTGCGTATGAATGCGCTCCTCAATTTATTCTAATTACAACACACATAGAAACTCTTACTCAACACCAGAATTATAATAATAATGAATACTGTAAATGTATGTATTTCTTGGGGGAGTCGACTAAAGGGTTCATCCGATTCATTAACATTCAACCAAACATTATCTATTAAATATTACAGATCTTCTGGGTTATTCTCAAACTTCTAGATAGTATGTTAAGGATTTCATAGTTTTTCCCCCCCACAAATAATACAAAAAAAAAGAAACATTGACTGATTTGAAAACATTATAATACATCTGTATCTAGACTTAGTTCAGCCGCTAAGAGGTCACCATAGATCAGCGCACACGTCATTGTGCATAGATATTTTGGTTCAGCAGAACCTCTAGCTCCAGATTTCAATACTGCCGACAAAGAGAAATACAAATGGAAAGAACAAATGTCTGTGTTGTTATGTTTTGACCTTTTGCCTCTTGTACAAAAGGAACTTCCATCAGCAGAAGTCACGAGGACACCAGAAGTTGTCCACCTCTTGAATCCATTGAATCATTTATTGAGGTGTAGATGCTCAAATAGCCTGA
The DNA here is from genome assembly GCA_009364415.1 of Spea multiplicata. Classification (NCBI taxonomy): domain Eukaryota; kingdom Metazoa; phylum Chordata; class Amphibia; order Anura; family Pelobatidae; genus Spea; species Spea multiplicata. Next base: position 12,071 of record VKOC01032778.1, on the reverse strand, counting down.
CCAAGGACAATTGGTAGAAGGTTCATGTTTGTATCTACATAGAATGAATAGCACAAAATAATACATTTAACTGCAGGACTTCCCAACATATGGCCGTGTTCTTTAGAGAAGCCAATAACTCTAGGGCCAATGTACTTAATATAAGACTACAAATATATTTGTAGTCTTTCTCTCAGCGGGCTCCAGTCTCATGCCTTTGTTTTAGTACAATAATTCACTACAGAGGTTTCCAGTCACAAGAGGTTAAAAACTATAATTAAAAAATGTTCCTTAAAACCTACATTCATCTACATGGATTGTGTTACTTTATGTAGATAAAGCAAATCCAGGCAGCATTTCTGCCTGCCCCTGGTCATAAAATTATGGGCCATAAATCGGAAGATTACTAATAAAAAAAACATGGATATAGTGTCATAGAAAATGCCAAGACTTAACAAATCGAAGCCTAATGTATGGTGCTTTACTTGGTTAGTGAAGAAAGGGTGTTAGGTGACTGTGCCGTGTCCCACCTCTAGGTCCCCAATCTTCTTCTTCTTGGGCCTCACCACCCAAAGGGATATGTAGCTTCTTTCTTCCTTCCATGGTGAAGAAGGGAGAAGTGAATCTTCTTGACCACCTCCAAAAAGGGAACCAATGAGGTCTTCAAGGGTGACGTTGGAGGCAAAAAGGTCAACCCACATCTGCACCCAAAAAAGCCAAACCTTCGGGGACCCAACTCCACCACGGCATTTCTCAGTCGTGTCAGCCTCACATGTACAAACAAAAAAGTCAATCATATGAAACAAGATGCCGTACAGATGCAGCAACGTGCCCTCGACTACAATACCATGATAACTATGATAACTAATCATCTTGACTTTTTGCCTTAACCCTGTTAACTATGTTAACGGTTTGGCGAGAGATACAGGGCAGGTTTATTGCCAAATTACCTTCATGCAAAATATGATTTTGAAAAAAAGGATTCACAAAACTTAACGTTGAGAAAAGGCGACAACAGTCGGCCACCTCCTCCTTCCGAGTCCATCCAGCTGCGATAAGAGGGATCACGCAACAGCGAAACAGTAATCATGATCCATATCCGAGATTAACCTGAAAGGCTCAATTAACCAGAGTGACCTTTTTTTCTTTCCAGCTCAGATCATCGGAAAGGAGATGCTAAAAAAACCCCCATCTAAAATAGAATTCAATGTAAAGTATGACCTTTTCAAAGGTGACTTCGATGGGCCCACTGTCAGAACTGCTTATCGAGGCATAGGTTCAGCTCCAACAGGTGACCATCCAAAATAAAATTCCTATGGAAAAAGAATGTTTCAGCACATAAATCTTACATTATTTGACATGATATTTATATCACAACACACATGACAGTCACAACTGGGAACATCCATGTCCCGGCTACCCGGAGTACTTCCTCTTCGGGATGCAGGTAGCTGGGTCCATTGACGTCAATGGGTGGGTTTGATGATCTCAGTGGTTGGGGTCAATGACAATACGGCCCCAAACACTTTAAAAATGTAAGATGTAGGAGGAGAAATGGGCGGGGAATGGGGCGTGCCTAAAATCCCAAGACATGGAGCAGCACTTCACCTGGAGTCTCCGGACGAAATGTTATGAAATGATACGAAATGTTATGACATCACCAAATACTGGTAACATTGTTGCAGCGGGAACTAATTCCTACTTTATGGTCAGTTCTAGTTTTGATGAGTTTCATATTTGAAAAGTTTCAAATTTTACCAGTTTCATGAGTTATCCGAACAAAGCAAAAGTTCACACCTCTTGCTTTGAATACATTTTCTTTTGCTGAGTATCCGACATCACATCTCATCTGAGGTTTCCTTGTGCTTCGACCTAAATATATTTCCTATAGATTTATATATCTATTTTTTTTAGATTTCTATAGAATATTTATATTTCAATCCCATTATTTATCACCGACTCACCTGTAAAGAGAAGATTAAATGTTCATTTCGATCTTTCTTCTTCACTTAGTCCTTTTGTCCTTCAAATCTTGCTTGTGTATAAATTTTACAAAAAAAACCCCACATATTCAGCAAAAACTCGATCTCTAAAATAACACAAAATAATATTTTGTTTCCCATACCGAAATATATTCATTAGATTATTGGTGCAGAAAACTAGTATTCATTCTATCTGTCACTCCTCTGTCCTTTCTCTACGGATATTTGTCACTTGGACTCACACTGTTTGCCTGTCGTTCCGTGGATCTCTTTTGAATATCATTTCTTTTTCAGCGGGAATCATTCCGTTCAACAATTTTAGTCCCATTTATTTCCGATTTTTTCTCTATTACACTCACCTATGGTACTGGAAAGGTAGTAGGAAAAGGGTTATCACTGAAAAGTGTTAAACAAGCTTAGTGATCAAACAGCCTAGAAGGGTTAAATAGGAGGAAGCGGTGGGTTAAGGTAGCAAAGGGTTAAGTTATTTCAAGCCCATTTTATTTTTGGTGACACTGTCTCGTATACTGAGCCTTCTATGCATATGGTTTTGTATTTTTGGAAGGATTTGACCTCCTTTCGAAAGTCTTAAATTCCAACCCACTCACTGACAGGTGATACGCTGCTAACCTGACGAAACTTATACAAAAAAAAAAAAAGTAAAAGTAGAAAAAAAGAATATTTTCCCCTTTTAAACTAAAATAGAAAAAGAAATTGCCTGAGATTCCAGAACGATGTAGGTTAAAATTTGGGACTTTCCTACAGTGGAGTTACTTTCAAGAGGCAGAAAGTACTGTTCGATTATACCAGTGCATTTTAACCCACTGCATACCAGAGGCATGAGTTAGAATATCTCATCACTCTGGTACTCAAACTGTTAATGAGATAGGATGGATTTAAAGTAACCGCGTGCATTCTTATTCCTGTGAACATGAAAATGAACACAAAGAGTGCGAATACCAAAGAAACAAACATGGCGCACAACACGAAGAATCTTCAAGTTCGTCTTGGTTAGTATCTCCTAACTAATCTCCCTGGTCCCTTCCCCTTCTAGGTCACATTGTCTACGCAGCATCGCAGGGGTTAACGGGAGCAGGAATCTGTAGGATCCCGTAAAAAGATTAAGGTACGTGCGAGCGACTCTATTGAGCACCTGCAAGGACCTCCTCTGGCATCAACCAATTGGTTGATTCTAGTGGAGGCCCCTGCCGGTGACCAATAGAGTCGCTCTTATGGACCTTTAACTCCTGTTCCCTCCCCAGGCCAAGTTTCGGCGTCAGGAATTAAAGGTCAGTGCAAGCGACTCTATTGGTCGCCGGAAGGAAGCTCCTCTGGTATCAACCAATGAAGGGCAGCTGCCCTTTATTGGTTGATGCCAAAGGAGGCCCCTGCAGTCGACCAATAGAGTACCTTTATCTTCTTGCGGGATCCTACAGATTCCTGCTCCCGTTAACCCCTGCAATGCTGCATAGACAATGGCAGGGGGCATAGCTGACTCTAATAAAAATGTAAAAAAAATTATAAAAAAACTATGAACCATGTGATACTGTTGCAACTTTCAGACTGTCCAAATAATAGTCCTTGCAGAAACATTTCCGTGTTAGGACCTTATGGAATAATCCCCTACACAGGCCTGATGTGTGATTTTACTCAGCTTTAAAATTACATTTTATACCATTAAAAATTAAGAGCACTTAGCGCTGGAAGTAGCTCATTCTTTGTTTTGTTTGTCATCGACATGTCAGAAATTACCGAAATGTCACAATTTACACCTATAAACAATTTAATGTAACAGCTCTGAACTCCAAATGTTAAATGTTGAAATTAATCAGATTTAAAGGTTAAACCATTCAAAAAAATGAAATTAGAATTGACTGACTCTGGATTACTAACCTGGGTGGAAAGGCACGTTTTTTTTCTGTGGGTTAAGTAGTTAAAGGAACACATTTAGAAGGTTTATTGGGGGGGTTTTGGGGGGATCCATAAAATGAATGATGATTGCACGTAGTTCGCATCAGTTTATACAAATAGATAAAGTACCCATATTAATTAATAGGTAAAGCTGTTTTTCTGGAGTATATTCACAAAGGTTCATGTGGTTTCAAGTATGCAGTTGAATCGTGTTCCTCAGGGAAGCTCAACTGATTTTGCTGGTTGGAGCTTGTATTTATTTATTAAAGTTAGCTTGACTGTCAACTTGGTTATGATTGACTATCACTAGTAAATCACTATCACCAATATTTTAGACCCAATGGCATCCTTTTAAGAACAAATTAATAAGGACATTCTATTAAGAAACAAATTAAAATGAAGCACCAATTTTAGTTGAGTTGCTCAGGGAAGCTCAACTGATTTGGCAGAAAAAGAAGCAATAGGTTTATACACATTTAGTACATATTTAGCAGATTTATCACAGATTTTAGTTGTGTTGAGTTGCCCAAGGAAGCTCAACTGAATTTGCTTGTTGGCACAATTTGTTTATTTACTAAAGTTAGCTCAACTGTCAAATTAATTGATGATGGTTGAATCTGACTTGAATGCCGACTGGTAGCAAATCACTATGTAAATCATCATGAGGCAGAAAAGCAGTTTAAGATGCATCCACACATTTCACCCCCAATGACATCCTTTTAAAAACAAAATAATAAGGATGTCATATTAAAAACATAATAAAAACACATACAATATACACATACAATTTCCAATATATACCGCACCAACTAGTCCTAGCAAAGCAAAAAAAACAATAAAAAAAAAATTGTTTAAAAACTAAGAGGTAAATATTAAGAGATTTTATTTAGGTCAGAACATATATTTTTGAAAATTCCTATTTTTAGTTTAATATTTTTTAATTTTTTTGTAATTTAATCTACAACAAAGAGCGATTATAATTGGGAACGGTATTTTATTAGTAAATGGTGTAACTATGAATTAAATTACTAATGGATCAACTTTTAAATTAACATATGTCGCTTCGAAACACATTTTCTTGACACATTTGAGGGATGTTTTAGGCTAAAGGTTAATGTAGTTTAAGAAACTTAGTTAATCGAGTTGGGGTTTGAGAAACAATATTCAAGAGTTATTTATACAGTTCTTTTTTAAATTAATTTTATGTGTATAGTAGTTTTTTATCTTATAAATATAATTCACATATCTTTGGTGCTATTCATATTTGTAATAATTGCATAAATCAGAAGATATTTTAATGGGTCTTCTTCTTATCTATATTTTGGTTAATTTGGGATATTTTGTCTCCTGGTAGCGTTATAAATAAAACCTTTTTTCCTATACATGGTCGAATGTTTGGCCATTGCGATATACGGATCCAGAAGTGTGATTTTTCTAGGAGTGCATTTGCATAACTTGTAGACTTTAAATTATCAAACGGGTGATAGAACCTTGTTTATTAAAACATAAAATGTGTTAAATTTGGACATTTGCTGTCTTGGCTACTCAAGCTGTTCCTTTTTACTAGTTCAAAACTGAACAGCACAGAAAATCTAGTCTGCCAGCATGAAATACCGAAGCCTCCCTGGTCTTCGACTTATCAAAGCAATGCCTGACAGAATGCCAATACTTGACTTTAATAGACAGGCTGCTCCAAATTGGAGTAATCAATATTTTGATTAAATACCTTTTAAGGGGAAGTAGTCAGCACTGGTCAGAAGGTCTTGGCCCTTTTCATGTTCTCATGAATAACCGATCCAACCGATCCAATAGGTCATTGCTTTAGGCTTCTGTCTCCGAACTGAGCAAATGTTACTTTTGTCAGTATAACCAAGGAGACCCTACCGTTTTCGATATTTTTTCATTAACCCTTCTTTGATAGTGATAAACTATGATCGTGATGTATCTCGAAATACATGCGTTGGTGGGGATAAGCAACCATAATGGGTTGTCTAGAAAAAGAAAATGGAATCCACCATCTGCCTTGGAGGCATGTCCACTATGTGATAGAAGGACCCCCCCTGGTCTATCCAATTTAAACCACAACAGCATAAAAAACCCTACCCATTACACCAGTTTAAACCTGACTATTCGATCCAGGATGAGATGCAGTTCTCGGAAAGGAAGAAACAAAGTTCCTAAGTAATGGGTCTAAAAGTCTGGAGACAGTAGAGATGACCAAGATGAACAGCTCAATGAGAAAGGGGTTCTGGGACAACCTTGCAGAGGAACAAAGGGGCTAGTAACAGCTGGACTATAAAGCAATGATAGAATGCATGCCACGTAGTAAAGCTGGTATTATATCGCTGATATAGCGTGGTTAACTGAATTGTATTTTTTCCAAATGTTACAAGAAGACACGAGTATCATTCATGCTCTTAGCTATACAAGATAAGTAATCAGATGGGCATCAAGTATCCAGAGGGTTTTAAAGCATACAGATAGGTTTATGTGGTATGGTTAGAGGCGTAGGAAGGTCAGGGCTCTACACTGACACCTTTTATTAAGAATAAAATGTTATTTGTTAACAATTCAATTTATAAAGCCACGTCCTGCTGTTTCTATACACCCTGTGATGCCCTCATACCCAGCAAACATTCTGAGCTCCTAGAAAAAAATGGACATCAGTAGAGGAAAGGGGGGCATCAGGGGAGGAAAGAGGGACATCAGTGGAGGAAAGGAGGGCATCAGTGGAGAAAAATGGGGAAAGAGGGCATCAGTGGAGGAAAGGGGCATCAGTGGAGGAAAGGAGGGCATCAGTGGATGAAAGAGGGACATCAGTGGAGGAAAGGAGGGCATCAGTGGAGGAAAGGGGGCATCAGTCTAGGAAGGAGGGACATCAGTGGAGGAAAGGAGGGCATCAGTGGAGGAAAGGGGGCATCAGTGGAGGGAAGAGGGACATCAGTGGAGGAAAGAGGGAACAGGGGAGGAAAGAAGGGCATCTGAGATTGGGGTCACAAAGCATGAGTTACTCAAAAAATGCTATTATAATATTTTTTAATATAACATTTGTTGAGAATCAGCTGAAACATAACTGAATAGCTAAATCATTATGTATCCAATGTATCCATTTCACTTTTATAACTATTTTAGTCTTTTTTAAAAAAAAAAAAAATCATTAACCGTTTCTGTTCAGTTAAAAAAATCTTCACTAAACCCTGTAATGTACCACACATCTACATCCTCTACATCCTCGGAGACTTCTTGCAGCTTAAGGTTAAAAGGTTTATCTTTTCTATTTTTTCAACATAATGAAACATTTCATATTTTATTATTACTTTTCCTGTCTCTGTTCTACTGTCAAGGGGTCAATTTTCAGAAGTTTTACTCATTTCCTTACCACTAGTTAGCAAAAAAAAAAAAAAAAAATCAGCTCAGGAAAACATTTAAGAGATTCTGAAATTACTCTCGTGTCAATATAGAGAAGCCAGAAAATATTGTGCTTTCTTTGCCTTTTTTAATATATGGATCGGTGTTAAACAATTCCCCGAAGTGACTTGGATGGTGAGTCCAATTAGGATATGGAAACCCCAAGACATGCTCATTATAAAAAGCCATGTGTGTTCAACTTGGAATCAGAGGACCTTTTATTGAGCTACAGGAACAAAGCTCTCACTTGGGTCTTCGTCCTTCCAAACTTGCAGAGTCTACTATTCTGAATGAAGTAAGAAGAAACTCAAAACGTTGCCTTATTAAGTCTATACAGAAACATAGAATTTGTCGGCAGATTGGCCCTATTCGGCCCTGTCTAGTCTGCCCGTTTTTTTCCTGCAGTAAAGACCGAAACCTTAATCACTCGTTGGTCTTGGCTTCGATTCAAGATGGCTACACGTGGCTGGTCGGCTGTCCCTCCATATGTAGAAGATAGCTGTCTGGTTACTTAATGTAGATTTTGAACCAATAATTAATTTTACTCTAAATCTTAATCAGATTAAGCCTCCTCCTCAGCCAATACGATGTTATATTCCGCTGCTTTAATACAGTCAATGAAGGCCGTGCCTTAACCCCTTGGCTGCTGAGCCATTTCCCACCCTGGTGCTAAGCTGGTTTTCGGCATTTTGGTGCATCTCACGTTTAAACGCGTCTAGAAGTAAATTTCTTGGGAATAAACTATACAAACCGTATATTGGGGGGGTTTTCAGCACACCCAGCAGATTCCAAATATACCATTTTTATATGTGTTCGTCTTATTAGTTTGGCGGAATAAAGCCAAAAATGGGAAAAAAGTGTCATTTTCCACTTCCGACTCAATAAAAACTAGTTTGTAATTTTATTTTTCTAAACTCTAATACCAAATCATATATCATGTATCAATATGAAAAAACAATTTACAATTTTTACATATTTTACATATTACAATTTTACATATTGATACATGATTCTGATACAACGAATGGAGATTGGAAAATCAAATATAAGTATTATTATCTTTTATCTTTACTGCACATTATTTTGGTGTAATAATTAATTGATATTCACTTTCGTAATTATAGGCACAACAGTTTATTACCTTTTCATTATTACTAAGGGTATTTTGGGGTTAACTATTAGTGTTTGCAGCATAATTCATAATCACCTTATATATATACCTATATATATATAATAATATAATTTTATAAATTCTATAATAATTTTTTATACCAATTATATTACTAAATAGTATATTATTTAGCGCCTGACCACTATTACAATTACTACTAGTACATTGATCTTAATGCAACATAAAGAAATTGTATTAAAACACAGACGCGTCATCCACCATAAGATTTTTTTTTTATTTTTCAATCCAGGACAGCAAAAAAGAATGGAATATTTGATATTAACGACAAACTGTGAGCAGCTGTAAAGTCACATTTAAATGTAACGAAATGTAAGTGGTATAATCAATACATAATATTGATCGGCATTGCTTCTATAGATGTGTATCAGAAAGACTTCATTCATTGACCCTTTCCCGCTGACATACTTAAGCCTGAGAGTGCGGGACTTAGTGAAGCGGCCACCGGCTGTGACCTCTGCTCCATTTCCTCTGTTGTTCCTCTACCAGATTTAATAATGTTCTCTTCCATTTCTGTCTTTCTACTTTTTTTTTCCCCTTCTGCTATTGACAGACATCTTTCATCTTTCTGGAAAATGACTTTAAGCTGTGAGCCCGTAAATGCTTCTCCAATGGCTCGGAAACAGTGATAGGAGCAAACATTGATTTTAGGTGCATTCCCTGCAAATGGGCAAAAAAAGACTGATATCTCCACTTTGCTGACAGCCGAGAACTGATTTCATGCTTTTGATGGGTTACTTTGTACCACCTGTGGAAGAAGAAAGAAGGACATCTCATTCAGTCTCTTCGTTTTTTTCCCACCAGAATAAAAATTTTGTAAAGCGCAACTGCTTATTTGGTAAAAAGTTCTTCAAACACAGCATGAATGCTGATTTTTTTTGAAAGTCACCGTCGTTATGGATGAAGACAGTAAACATTTTGCAAGAATATCTAGATTTAACAACTCCATAGAGGAACAATGCGTGACCAAAGTGAATGAATTAGCACAATGTTCAAAAAATCATTATAAAGGATAAATCACAGAGTACGCATAGTTGAGTTGGCCCATAATGATGATCTATTATTGTAGATAGATTCTGATTGATATTAAGTATCCACGAGGACTTCCTGTTCTCAGCATCTCCATGGTTATTCCTTCATATTAGGTTCTCTCTGTCTTATTTTTAAATTGCTGATTATTGTTGATCGGTTCAGGCAGTCACTTTAAGGGTGGGGTCGGAGACTCTGAAAATGTTGGTTTTTGCTCCTTTTTATTCTCTCCTCTTCCAAGAACGTTCGCAACCGGATGAAGCCTCTGCGCTCACCACGGGGACAACCTCTCATCCATACCCCCGCGGTGCTGCAGAGGTACTCGAGGATAATACAGATGGAGCAGGAGAAGAAGAGGGCCAGCAGATCGACAGAGAAGGAGAAAAGGAGAAGGAGATTGAGAAGATGGGAAGGAGACGGAGACGCTGAAGCAGTTGTAAGGAAAGACTGAGCGAAACCCCATCACAAATTCTACGTTTGTTTATCTTTTTGAATATTTAATGTATATTTATACAGATAACATTCAGTCCAGGTTCATAGCTTTTTTTTTGTTTTCTCTCTTAGAACGCTACAATCTCACTCTTTTGTTTCATTTTAATATTTTCATGCATTTATTAATAGCGTTTGTCAGGTAGAAATGCATTTTCCGTTCCAACGTTAATTACAGCGTGAACCATTTATTTATTTAGCATAATTCAGAATTAAAAAGGGCGAATTAGATTTCCAAGTTTGGTTTACTAAGCAGTAAATAAGTTCTGCATCTTCGTTGTTAATCTGAGTGTGGAGGAAATGAGTATAAAATGAGCTTCAGGTAAAATGAAAATGGATTAGATTTTTTTTTTTATTCATGCTGGCAATTAATTCCCCAAAATAATTTAGTATGGAATAAGAAAAAAAAACACACAAAAAAAAGATTTTGCATGAATAAATATATTAGTATTATATGCCATATAATTCAGTCAAAAGTTAGAGATAAAAACTTGTAAATGTATGAGTCACTGAATTTATTTTCCAGAAAACTCAGTAAATCTCGTCAGAATAAATAAATCCAGTATTTCTTAATTTTTGGGGGAATTATCTGCTCGACTGCGCTGGAGACTGCGGCTCAAATCCAGGCTGGGACCACATGGCGGTCAAACAAGGCTTGGCTTATAAACACTTAGTTATTGTTCATTAGCATTCCTGGGAACTGGTGGGCTACGCGGAGCCAACCCTTCGGTCAGTGGGCGTTCCCGCGAAAAGTCGGTGGGTGTTCCCATCAAGGAAACGCCCCCATTTAAAGGGGAAATGGGCAGGGAGTGCGGCGTGTCAAGACCCCGCTGCCGCGACCCACCAGGCCATTAGCCTTACAAGACATTGCCTATTCCATCTGTCCTCTAAAGAGTTAAAGCCATCATGCTGCCACCATTTTATTTACAGCCGTAATCTGGGGAAGGGAAGTTTATCTTTATATCTGGTCGTTAATAAGGAACAGATAAAAAAAAAATTATAAAAGCCTAAATCAGGGAATCTATATTCCCAAAACCTGCTTCTGATTTGTATAATTTACACCCAGGTAACGCGGTATTATTTTACCTGCAGGAATCCCCACATCCCCAATAGGAAGGTTTCTCGGGGACACGCATGATGTGTCGCACCTTGGGGACGCTGGGACCGATCTTTCTGTTAATGCTTTATGGGACCTGCCAGAGGGGCTGCCAGACGGTACAAATTATCTCAGAACAACGGGAGAAAAATGAGACGGAGCTGGCAGGGATTCCGTGCAGCAGAGAGTTAAATATCTCACGATATCTCATCATCCTTCAGATGTGTATTTATATCGAGCTATCTAATCTATCTATTATCTAATCTATTATCTATTCTATCTATCTATCTATCTATCTATCTATCTATCTGTCTGTCTGTCTGTCTGTCTGTCTGTCTGTCTATCTATCTATCTATCTATCTATCATCTATCTATCTATCTATCTGTCTGTCTGTCTGTCTGTCTGTCTGTCGTCTTTCTTTCTATCTATCTATCTATCTATCTAATCTAAACTAATATCTATCTATCTTAAATTAATTTACATCTGGAGCTGCGCGTATAGAAAGGCATCCTAAAGGTTAACCTCGACAAACACACATCACAAGCAGCCGTGTGCTGCCCTCCATCCATATGCATTATGGCATCTATATGGCCTGGAACAACTACAAAGGCCAACTGTCCAAACATTCGTACCTTTAGACTATATCTTCTTTTTTTAATGCATTTTTCCTCATACCAAAATATATATTTTTATTCACTGGGTGACACCTGTCAGCTCAAAGAAGTCTCTCTGGCTCTCATGTCCCAGAAAACAAAGAGACCATTCAACTAATCTACCTGTTTCAAAACTAAGCTGCAGAGAATAAGATACCTTAAAGTTCAAATGTTTGGGGTCACTTAGAAATGTTCATGTTTTTGAACATGAAATGGAAGAGAAATCCAGCGCAGACGGGGTTAATGTTGTAAATGACTACTGTAGCTAGAAACGGCTGATTTTTAATGGATTCTCTTCATAGGAGTACAAAGGCCCTTTATCACTCCCATCACT
>VKOC01032774.1:0-10234 GCA_009364415.1 Spea multiplicata | reverse complement strand
CTGGTTTTATTTTATTCTGTTGATCTGTATCTGCTATGCTGTTACCATACATTTTTTGTGTATACCTGCAAATATAGGGTTTGTATGTCTTATTCAGGTGATCTATATATGTACATGCTGTTTCATGTGTTGTTTATTTGATCTATACCTTCAGTGCTAAGTTTACATGTGATTTCCAGTTGATCTATACCTGCAAATACAGGGTTTGTATGTCTTAATCAGTTGATCTATACCTGCAGTACTGTTTAAATGTGTTATTTGGTCTATACCTGAACTACAGGGAGTAAGTAAAATAGATGTATGGCTTAGTGAATGAGGGACAAAGGTACTCTGGGGTTGATTACTGGGGAGAGGGCCTCAATGTCATGGTAGGGTCAGAAGGATGGAAGACTGCACTGACAAGAACAGCAAGGTTGGACCTCCATCTATGCATCCTGGTGCCACGTGTTCCCAAGGTAAGCGACACACACAGCAATTTGAGCTACAGCAGCTCATCTGTTGGCCCCCCACGTGCATCACTGAGACTTGGCTGCCCATGACCCTGTCACTGGTTCACCGCTTTTCCTTCCGAGAACACTCCACAAGACCTGCAGTTTTGGAGATGCTCTGACCAAGTCATCTAGCCATCACAATATGGCCCTTGTCAAAGTAATTCAGATGCTTAGGCTTTCCAGTTTTTAATGCTTCTAACACATCAACTTTGAGGACAAAATATTGAGTTGGTGATTAATATATCTCACCTACTGGCAGGTGCAATGATAAAAAGATTATCAGTGTTATTCACTTCACCTGTTAGTGGTCAGGATGTTATAGCTGATCGGTGTATAGATACCCAGGCACATAGTATAAATATGAATGTAAAAAAAATCAAGGGTTGCTTATAAGTGTACCTATTATAACAGTAATTTTATCATTCGTCAGCAGAGAATCAAATATTTACACTATATTACTATATTTAATAAATAACGTTGCTATTTTAACATGTTTCAAAACTGCCTGTTACAAAATTAATTTTCCTTTGGACACCATTTATGAATTAAAAACATGTTACAAGTTACAAAGTTTCAAAAAGGTGTTCAATTAGACATCGGAAAAGACAGTTCAGACCACTTGTGCCGAAAAAGATAGTTAATTATATTTCTCCTTAACTCATGGTACATCATGGTAATAATACCAGAAAATTATACTTTACCATGATACTATCAGAGATTAACAAAGAAATGTCTCAGTATAGACAACACTGGAGCTTGTATAAAAATATAACGCTATTTGTAACATAAACTGCATAGTTTTTGAAAAAAAATATTGTCTTGGCAAGTAATATGGCATTTAGCCAGAATAATATGCAGTATTTGATTTCCAAGGAGGGTATTAACTAGCAGGAACAGGCAAGAACTCTGAGTCATTCTTGAGACTTAAATACAATCTCATCTGTCAGTTTAGGTGCTCAGTTCGTTTCAAGACAACCCCCACTTTTGCAGCCGCATTGAGGTTTCTTTGAAACTTTCTTTAGCTAAAATGTTTCCAAGAAACAAAGCAAATACAGGCTGAAGTAAAAGTACCGGTATATAAAACCTACTTGTTTTATATCACCTAAGAAAGTAGCACTGTGGTAGGCAAGTCTTTCTGATTAGGAACTATCCACCTATATATATATATATATATAAATTTATATATATATAGGCACAAAATAACAATAATATTAACATACCTTGCATTAGGTAAATTAAATTTATGATTTTTGCCTTTTTAAGAGAGATTTTTATTAAATGTTTTCTCCATGAAAAGAAAGGAGCAATGCTATCCAAAATATGATACAAAATAACAAATTACAATAACCAGGCTGTATAATTACACTGATATGTGAAAATATGCCCTGTACTAAGGGGAGAACACCCAGCAAAAGCACCTGTCTATTAGTCCAATAACCAATAGAGTTCTTCTTAGTTGTGGTTACATGTATACACTATATCCATAATGGTATCTGCTCCAACTCCTAGGCAGGGCCACACTGGGAGTGAAAAGCAGCTCTGGAAATATTTGGACACCAGCCCCATATATTTTATTGTGTGGTTGAGCTAATGTTCTCACACGCCACACCAGGGGCAAATATTGCCCAGGGCACCCCAACTTCACATGTCCCACAGTGGCACCTTTCCCTCCAAACAGCTTGTATGTGTCACCTTTGTGCCCAAACAGGTTTTATGTGTTATCTGTTCCCCTAAATGTGTCTATACCATCTTTGCCCCAAGCAGCTGCTCATTTTTCACCCAAAACAGCCTGCATGTGCCATCTCTGCCCCTAAACAGCCTGCCTATGCCACCTCTGCCCCAGAAACATCATGAAAAATAGGCAGACCAGGTGGGCCACATGGTTCTTATCTGTTGTCAAATGGCTAACTCCCCTATTACAGTGAGAGGGGAAAGTTTTTTTTGTCTGCTTTGAATTATATTCTTGCCATTTTGTTGTCAGTGGAAGAACAATTGTAACTACAATGAGCGAGAGGCCTGATGGAAAAGAAACATAAATACTATTCATGAACTATAGCAGCTGATTATAAAATGGCCACTGGATGCGCAGGAGCTTTTGGCATTGTCTCTTGTGAATGGGGCCCACTCAAGTAAATTCCACGTTTCCTGCATGCCCCTGTTGTAGTCAATGAAAGCCGAGCTGATGCTATACATGAAGAGGGTTAATGGGTAAACAGGACATAACAAGTAGTATGTCACATAACAATAATGTTGCCATTACCTTAATAAAGAGCAGAAAGCCATGAGCTTTGTACCGATGTACGCACAGACACATCTGGTGAGCAATTTTCCTAAACTAAGAAAAAAATGTCGTTAATTAAAATGCCACTAAACTTTTTTTGTACTCTTAAGAAAACAACAAAGGAAACCTTGCTTATATTACAATGAGCCTAAAAGTGCCGTCCCAACCGTGAGAATCTGACTGGTATCGACGCAGTGGGCTCCTGAACGTTCAGGGATTGCCTAACAGTAAACAGAAAAGAAAAGGCATATGGGAGAAAAAGAACAGAGGCAGATAAGTA
Source organism: Spea multiplicata (assembly GCA_009364415.1). Lineage (NCBI taxonomy): Eukaryota > Metazoa > Chordata > Amphibia > Anura > Pelobatidae > Spea > Spea multiplicata. Next base: position 7,182 of record VKOC01032774.1, on the reverse strand, counting down.
AATGGGGGATTTATTTTAAGAGAAAATTTGTGCAAACCTTAATTTTAATTTAAGCAACCTTTGCTTAATTGTTTACTTATGAGTAAAATGTATAGCCTCACTTCAAACATTAAGGTATTCAAAAAGGTGACACCGCAGCAGAATCCATTTTACTAACTTCTATATGCAAAACATGAAAAAAATGAAAGACTGTGAATGTTAATGGGCCCTGACACTTTATGGTCATCATGTGATAAATGAGATATGTGCGGCATGCTATTGCGGGTCCGCGGGTCTCCTAGATGTAGACCCACAATAAAGTACAGAATCGCTCTTATGAAAGGCAATAAAGGAACAAGAATAATATAAAAAACGCATGTCGAATAAACAAAGAATTCTATATTAGGCCTGTATAGACTATACCAATAAAATTGTGAGCTGAGTTGATGGCCGTTAATCAGAACAATTTCTGATTTGCACGCAGGAGATGCAGTTACTGATGGCACGGCACTGGGGTCTTACGACTACCCACGAAAGAGACAATCTTGCAGCATCAGAAGCATTCAGAAATGTTCACTTTACCACAAAAAAAAAACAGGCAGCCTTGCTAGGTCTTGAAAAAATCCTAGAAATGTTGAAACACTGAGGGTTTTTTTTTGCGGTGGATTAAAATTTACCACACATTTGTGCAGCTACATGTTGCTGGTCTTTTTGTGTGTTTGTTCTTGACTGCTACAATAGTGGGAATAGCTTTCCTATCCTTGATTTTGACACTTTTATACCAATATGAAAGATTGTGTGAAAAAAGTGTAAACTTTCAAAATATGAACATTTTTACATGTTTCATCTGTTCTGGGAGATTTATGTAGAAGACAGGAAGTGTAATTCCCATATGTTTTAGTTTTTTTGCTAACAACGTAGCCCATCCCTATTTTCAAGTATTTTACCACTTATTTGACAATGCAATGAAATGTTGGTCTTCTTATTATTGTTATTTTATTTGCATAATGTCCGTTTAGCAGCATTTACAATGAATCCACAGAAAAAACTATAAAATCAATACCATAGGAAAGGGGTTAGAGATAGAGGGATCTGTGTCCTTCCAATGGTTTAACGGCACTATAAGCCACTCAAGGGTACTCACATGGGGAAGGGTAGAGGTTGGTTTTGAATGAAATTATGCTTAAATTGTGAGTGCTGTTCTCAAACTCCACATGGACTCAAGGTAAGAACCACTTCAATATTTGTGTGCTTTTTCAAATGGATATGTGATCAACTCCAAGCATCAAAAAGAGGAGGAAAAAAGGCAGTGGAAAAATGACCTCATCCTCAGACATATACCTCATTTACAGACAGCGTATTCATTTTCCATGCCTGGGAATTACTAAATATTATATGACTCACTGCTAGCATTGCAAAGTAAAGGGGCGATGATTTATTGAAGACAGTCAATTACACAATGATAATGGGTGGAATGAATATTATTCAAACCCTGTTTGTTTTAAAGCTATATAGTAACTTTTCTTAATTCTAATTTATCCACAAATTGCTGTTTTTTATATATGTTGGATTTGCAGATAACATCATACTCATATTCATATTAGGTCAAATTCATCTAGCTCCTATCATGATAGAAACAGAAAAGTTGTTTGATCACGATAGGGTTTCCTATCTACAGCAGCAGGAGTACAGAGTTTCATGTTTCTAGCAGTACTTGTGTTAAAAATGTTACGTGACACTACAACCATCAAATGCACATAATTGCTAAGTAGTCCCTCCTATATGCATTTGCCACTGTTCTTGCCCTAAAGCTTTTTTTGGTTGCAGGACATGTGTTTGGCCGAACACATCTCCTGCTGCCTGCATCCTGTAGTATACTCACCGCCATTCAGGTGTGGATGGGCGCTTCCATTGATTTAAATGGGAACACTTTCCGGACACTGATTGCTTTTTACTGTTGTGAAAAAGGGATGACGGAGGAGGCATTGTACTGCAGCTCTGGAGCTGCAACTTCTTCTAAAGGCATTTTTAAAGTTAGAAGAATGCATTTTAAAGTCCTGACAAAGTATCTCAGGATGCATACTTGAGGGTGCATGGGACACTGGACTGTCCATTTTAAGGAGCTGTTATTTGTTATTCATAACCAAAGTTATGGTGGGTAAAGGTAATGGAAAACCATTCCACTTAAAATTAAGGGCGTAGTAGAAGTATTATTAAACACTTATCTAAAGACTCCAGACAAGCCAGAAGGCTTGTTATACCCTCAGAAATCTCATGGTACTGCCACAACCACAGGGGATTCTGGGTACGAACATGCAAATAAGGTCAACAATGACCACCTCTTGCCTCTATATCCACTTTATACACGGAACCCTTGAAAGTAATTGCCCGCTGTACAAGACAGCCTTTAGACAAAACTCGGGAAGAGGTGCAGTAGCCAGATCAACACTCATGGACAACTGTTTCGTCCTTAATGTTAATTGTTATTGAAATAATCCCTTCAGCTCTACATTTAAAATAAATGCCCCTAAACCATAGAATTGAAATACCATATGATTTGCTGTAATGCTTGTGGTATCATGATCTAATACAAAACATCACACAGGAATAAAATGTTCCTGCTTAAAACTAAATTACTTTTACACATGTGCACGACCGGAAACTGAAGTGAACTTCGCTGGGATGTTATATTTACCTTTATATCCCTAAGTAATATAGCAGAATGTATAGCAAAATACTGCAATGTCTACAAACTAGAGCTATGCAATAACTTAGCCATATGGACAATTCATCAGTTCCGGGAGATGCAAATCTGTCTCCAAGTGTTGAATAATGCTATATTGTCTGTCTCATTATGAATGGAAATACTTAAGGAACATTGTTTCTGCTGCAATATGTATATTGTTTTCTAAGCATGTTTCTAGGCACCATGTCCAACCATGTTTGCCCCAAAAAGGCCAAGTTGGCAAGTAGTAATTATTGAAAAATATTGTATTCTATACACACTATTGTTATTTTTTTTTTTTTTTTATTAAACCCCGTTTATTGACAAGGCAGATGAAAATGAACGGACATATCAAATACAAGTACAAAGTAAGCACAAGGCACATGAAATAGCATAGTTTCAAAGGAATAGAATGCGGGTCACATAGCTACAGAAAAAAAAAAAAAAAAAAAAACATCAAAAACTGCGATAGGCAGAGATACAGTGACCGAGCCATCGTTATCTGTAACCGCAGTACGACCCAGCAGCATTGCAGCGAGCAATAAAGTATCAAAATTAAACAGTATAGCAATACACATGTTACAATGTCGTTATTCCAAGATAAACAGTGAGTGGAAAAGAACAAGCAAAAAAGAAAGAACATAACCATGCTCCAGGGAAATAACACATCTGAAAACAAAATGTATATTAGCGCAAACCCAAGGGCCCGAAAGCGGAAGACTAGGAGAGACCCGCAAGTAGGATCGACCCACCAGCCACACCATGAGGCGGCCCTAATTATGCAAAAGATAAAGGTCCACTACGCGAGGAGAGGAGACGAAAGTCGACCATGGGAGCCATTTGAGCCCATTGGCATATTCACGGCCCTGAGCAGAGGCCACCAAGTCCTCCATGTGAGACAGAAAGTTAACCCTCGCTACCCAAGCAGATAGTGGGGGGGGGCCGCGGGTTTTCCAGAACCGGGGCATAATGGCCTTCGCCGCTTGAATCAGGTGTATGGTCAATGATTTTTTATAAGAGGTGAAGGAGGAGTGTGTGTGGTGTAAGAGGAACGCCTGGGGAGAGGCCACATATTCGGGATCTATAACATCCTGAATGACCTTCACAAAACAGCTCTGCCAAAGGGACGGATATCAGCGCAGTCCCACCATATGTGCCTATAGGTGCCGTCCTCGACCTCGCACCTCCAACAAAGGGGGGAAATTTGGGGGAGAAAACGATGGCAATTCAGCCGGATTTTTAGTACCAGCGGGACAGGGAGTCTTGTAGTTACACTCCTGTACCAGACTGGCAATGGCACCTTTGTGAGTGAGCTGTAATACCTTGTCCGCATCAGCATCAGACAAGGAGATTTGTAAGTCCCGTTCCCAAGACTGAAGTAAAAGGGCTTAGAGTGGCCCATAGGCCTCCTGCAGAGAGAGTATATGCCGAGATAGCAAATGTGCGGGTTTCAGAACGCCAATAGGCAAAGTTGCTCAAAGCCCGATAAAGGCCTAGTGACCCGGGTGTCAGGCAATAAAGAAGAAATATAGTGTTTGAGTCCATGGTATGCTAAGGACAACTGGAAGGACGGAGCGCGAGGGTGTAAGAGGTCAGCAAGGGAACGGAACGCGCCCGACTGCAAGACGTGGCAAAGCCGCAAGGTCCCTGTCCGCGTGGAAGTGATTAACCGAAGCACGTCCTGAGGGACATGAATAGGCAAATCAGGATTGTGTGTCAGTGGGAGAAGCGGGCTCGGGACAGAAGTGAGGGCAGTTCCCCTCACTACTCTACGAAAGGCCTTCAAGGTGGCCGAAATAGTGGGGTGATGAGGGAGCGTGCAACCCCCAGAGCCATGTAACAACCAAGGGACCGCAGAGATATCAGCAACAAAGAAAGAGTCCTCCAGCCGGGTCCAGAGCTTGGGGACCGCTATCGACCACTCCACCACTCTACGTAAATGGGACGCCAACCAGTACCACTCCAGGTTCGGTAGAGCGAGGCCACCGTGCATTTTGGACCGAGAAAGGTGACTAAAGGACAAACGAGGAGTCCTCTCCCCCCAAACAAAGCGCGTAAAAACCCTATGGCAGGCACGAAAAAAGCTCCTGGGCAGAAATACTGGCAAACATTGAAAGAGATACAGAAATCTTGGGAGGATGTTCATTTTAATTACCGCTATACGGCCAAACCAGGAAATATGGGGTACAGACCACCTGCGTAAGTCCTGGGTCACAGTACTCAATAATGTATTTAAAGGCCACGTCCTTCCACTTAAAAGGAAAAGAACGGGACAGGTACAAACGCAATTCGTCAGGAATGTTTACGCCAAGAATTTCTGATTTCTGTAAATTAATTTGGTAATTAGAAAGAGTATTAAAATGTTTCAATTCCAAAATGATGTGGGGCAAAGAAACAGAGGGATTAGTGATCATACACAGCATGTCATCAGCATAAATGGCAATTTTATGGGTGGTGGAAGCAACGGTTAACCCAGTGATCAAATCGTTAGCCCGTAGTGCCTGAGCCAGGGGCTCCATCGCCAAGAGAAACAATAATGGGGAGAGAGGACACCCCTGCCGTGTGCCATTCTGCAGGGCAAAATGTTCCGAAAGGATGCCATTAACTCTAATGTGAGCCGAGGGGTTAGCATACAAGGCGGTGAGTAGGTTAAGGAAAGGGCCCCGGATGCCCAACTTCCGTAAAACCCGAAACAGGAACACCCAGGAAACCCTATCAAACGCCTTTTCGGCGTCCATAGAGACCAAGGCGCAGGGGACGTTGTGGGCGCGTGCATACGCGATGAGATTAAGCGTGCGGATCGAGTTGTCTCTGGCCTCCCTCCCCGGCACAAAACCGACCTGATCCCTATGAATAAGGGAGGGGATGTAGCGTTGCAAACGAAGAGCCATTACCTTAGCTAAAAGTTTTATGTCCGTATTAATCAAGGATATGGGGCGATAACTAGCACACAATTCCGGGTCCTTGTCTGGTTTGAGGATGACCGAAATGTGGGCAACATTGGACTGGGGATCAAGCTGCGCTCCAGCGGCCAAAGTATTGAAGAGAGTGACTAAATGCGGGCCCAGAACGGGAAAAAACTTTCGGTAGTACCCAGTGGTGAAGCCATCCGGGCCAGGGCATTTGCCACGGGGGGTGGATTTTAACGCTGTCTGAATCTCATCCCCAGTAACAGGGGCATTTAAAAAAGCTAACGCGGCCCCGTCCAAGCGCTGGGGTAAGAATTTCCCTAAATAATCCTCAATGTGACATGAGTGGGCAGGGGAACCAGCAGCCGGGGGAGTCAAATCATAAAGGGCCTTGTAATAGGAGTGAAAACATTTGGCAATGTCATGAGATTCATAGTGAAGAGATCCGTCTGGGGATCTAATTTTGGGGATATAAGAGGAAGCTCTTTGGGCACGCAAAGCTCTGGCCAGTAGTTTACCTGATTTGTTCCCCCATTCATAGAACAATTTCCTAGTCAAAAGAAAATGTCGTTTTGTAGTGCTATCGAGAAGGGAGGCCAGCTGATCCCGCAGGGTATGCAATTGGGCCAGAATCTCAGGGGCCATTGTGAGTTTGTGTGAGTGTTCTAATCGGTGGATCTTACGTGTAATGTCGAGGATAGAGGCCAATTTTAACCTCTTGAGAGTGGCACCAAGTTTAATCAGGTGACCACGTATTACCGGTTTATGGGCCTCCCACACCACAGGGAAGGGAAGCTCATCTGTAACATTATCCTGGAAATAATTGCGGAGATGCGTTGTAAGATCCTCAACATGGTGGGGATTATCTATTAAATTATCATTCTCCAACACCAATGTTTGGGTGCACGTACCCGGAGGCGTAGTGTGAAGTGCGTCGGGGCGTGATCACTGAGGGTTTGTGAGCCGATGTCAGAATCGTGTAGATGTAGAAGGTGGTGGTGGTGGGAGAGGAAAAGGCTATCAATCCTCGTGTAGCGGTCATGGATGTGCGAATAATAGGTATAGCTAGGGAGCTGTCGGATGCTGGGACCGCCACGTATCAATCAACTGGTGAAGGTGCAGGGCCCGTTTAACTTTCTTAATGTTGGAGTAGGGAATGGATGAGGTGCGTGCGGAGGAGTCTCTATGCGGGTCCAAAATCATATTTAAGTCCCCCCCAAAGACATTCAGACCATCCTGAAATGAACCAAACCGATTCAACATGCCACAAAGGAAAGAAGACTGATTACGATTAGGAGCGTAAACATTACCAATCGTGACCTTTAGGGTACCAATGTAACATTTCAGGAATATAGCCCTACCCTCAGGGTCCCTCCAGACGTCCAGGAGTTGGAACGGAAGGGATTTGTGGATAAGAATAGCAACCCCTTTAGTTTTCGAGTCTGGGGCACTTGCCAAAAAAGCGTGTTGGTAATATCTATTGGTCAGACGAAACTCCCTGTTAGCTTTGAAGTGAGTCTCCTGAAGGAGAGCAACATGGGTTTTTTGGAGTTGTAGAGTGTATAAGAC
>VKOC01032771.1:0-13822 GCA_009364415.1 Spea multiplicata | reverse complement strand
TGGTTTGGTGTATATGTGTGGTTTGGTGTATATGTGTGGTTTGGTATATGTGTGTGGATGAGTATATGTGTGGATTGGTAAGGGTGTGAGAGTGATGGGTGTTATGCTGTACCATTTCCAATGTCTTTTTCATGATCTAATTATGCTCTAAGTACATCATAACTCCCATCACTCTATACTGTTCCATACAGTGGCAGAGCTGGGAGGCAGAGGCCTTGCACCCCCACCGCAGGACTCCTGAAAGGTAAGTGAACTTCAAAGAGGGAGAGGGTAGATAGTTAGGAGAGGGTAGTTGCGGCGGGCTTAAGGGGCTCTGCGTTAATGTGGCCATATAGGACCAGTCAGTCCGGTCCTGACTGGGCCTATTTTAAGGTGGGGGTTACATAGTGAAAAGGGGGAACATAGTGAGAAGGGGCAGATAAGATGAAGAGAGGGGTAGTGTGAATGCGTATGAGAATGAATAAATGTGTGGATGAATTGTGTGAATGCGTATGACAATTAATGAATTCATGTGAGGATGAATTGCTTGAATGATTTGTGAGACTGCATTAATGAATGTGTTAATGATTTGTGTGAATGATTAAATGCAAAGATGGTACATGAAGGGTGGGCTTTAACAATAAATAAATAAATAACTAAATAAATAAATATGGGCTGCTCAGGCTTAAATGCCCGGGCCTATTTTTTGTCCCAGTCCGGGCCTGTATATATATATACCAAATATTTATATCTATGTAGACTTTTCTGTATATGCATCATTTGCATCTAGTTAATATTAAAGTCTTTCAGTTCTAACTATAGCATAGTTATTAGAAGATATAAATAAATAAATATATAAATTAATCCTATATTATATTTCTCATTTCCTCTGTTTCTCAGCTCATGCTTTTTTTCATCCACTTTCACCCTTTAAATCACAATAAATAATAAATACCACAAATACGACACAGCACTGTTCCCATGCACCCAACAAAACCCTCTATTGTTCCCAAAGTTAATGTCCTGGTGTATTTTATCAGTGCTATATTCATTAGACTTTACTTCCACCTCCTTGAACCTTTTCTGTAAACTTTTCTCCCTGTATGTTTTCATGATGAGCTTCTCCTATAACTATTCCTTCACCAGTAGTTCTGTTCAGAAAGCTTACAGCCTTAGCATGAATTAAGATAACAATGGCAGTTCATATTAATCTTTCAGCATCCATTTTTCAGGTCCTCTAAGCAATCCTCACCAGATATATTTATACAACGAAAAGCTATAAAACCCTAAGCTTCCCAGACCTCATTTTTTTTAGAAGATAACATGCATGACTTTAACTCATTAACATAGCTTGCCCGTAGGTCACACTTCATTCTTTGGGTTGTTTGCCTCCCACATAGAAAATTAAACTTAACAATTGAATAATCCTGCCATGGGATCTGGCACCAATGAATAATACTAATCACCGTCATGGGTGGTAGGTAAGTGATGGTGAGTAATAAGTGCTCTTAAGGGCTGTTATATATGTATCACTACATTCCAAAGTTAATATAGCACCACTTGCATGGGTATTGCATGAGGATCTGCTTGGACTGGACCTTGGACCTTTGGTTTAGGAGCCTGAATACTTACTGTACCACAGTAGCCGGCAGGAGCCTCATTTGTTTATCAGACCTTGGATTCCCACTCCCACTTGCTACCAGTTTTCATTGTCGAAGCCTTGTTGCTGGGCTTCATTTTTTCAGTATCTTGTTGCTGTGTTCATTGATCCCTTATTGCTTCTGGCTTGGACTGTGATCATCTTTTATCGATATTCAGTCTAATCCTGGCTTGGATTGTAACATTTGCCCTCTGATTGGTACTTTGGTAATATCTGCAATGGATTCCAGAACAGTAGTCTGCTTTCCCAGCGTTCTGACTAAAAGCCTATGTCTTCTCTACAGCCATTCTCCATAGACTCCAGTATTGAGTCTTGCTTTATCTACAGATTCCCGCTCAGACAGATTATGCCCACTCATCCCCAGCCAATTATGTATTGCCAACATAATTTGGTAAATGTCATATTAAATTATCTTCGCTATCAATTTTCAAGACCATTGTATATTCAGAATAAGCCATGTTACATTAAGGATTTTTGACTTTGAGTGGTCATAAGCTTTCTTAACAGACTTATATTTATGAATGGTATACCACACCTCCCGTTTTGGGTGGGACTGTTACAATGTGGGACACAAGTCATTCTATAAAGTTTACCAAGGTCCTGTAATGTAAGGAAGTTTTATTTTGACTGGGTGGAGGATAAATGGAACAGCAAGTGGTAGCGGCAAATATGCCGAGGGAATTTAATCATGCATAGGATAGGCATATGGTTATACGGAATATAAGGGCCAAAAGACCAAGGGCCAGTTAAAATCATGTGTTACTCATACAGAATGAAAACAATGAAATAAGTATTGACAACACTAAAAAAGGTATTTCTCATGGCTTTCAATGAATCCCACTAGAGGGTCATTTATAAGTTGCGGAAATAACATTAACCAGCCTTACAAATGAATTACCATCGCTCAACACTATCATCATTCATGCGACCAAGTTTCTTTTCAGATTATATTTTATTGGGATGGTTTCAATGACGACAGCATTTCAAGAGCTATGGCTTCTACAAACAACATTTATATCTCCCCGATGTACTCTAACTATTTGATGTTTTTTAACCTGAGTACATCTGTTTTCAGCGTACAGTAAATTGAGATGTTGACAGTGTATTTGCAGCTAAACTGGCAGACATTTGGTAAATTTTTATATGATTTTTTGCGTACATTCCTACCAGCGATGGTAGGAATTGTTTCCATTCATCAACCACCCCATGGGTAAAGTAAAAATTTATTTTCATTCTTATTTTACTTTCTCCTGCTATTCTACCATTAGAGCATCCCATTTGCATATTATCAAAAAAAGGTAATCATGTTTCCTATTTTACAGGGAAAACCCACTTAGCGCTATAACTAACTACGGAACTACAATATCCCCCCAAACTATTGTATTTAAACCTGCACAGTCATTTATTTCATTTAAAAGACAATATTATCTATTCTGCAACATATTTTAAGTAATCAGTGGGATGTTGTATTATTCAATCTATAGGAAATAAATAATTACACAATGATACATGGTTATTACGCCTTAGCCCAGTTTCCTTTGATCTATAGACTCCCTTGGGAATTTAAAGTCAATATTGTGTTACTCAACGTGACACCAACTGATTCTGTGTTCAGAGTGACGGGAACAGCTGTATCTCGAGTATTTCCATCCCATATCAACTTTAAAGTACATGTTTAGTAACACAAGTGCAGGCCTCTTTGATAGTTTGTCCACATCGCCCTACAGATGTATTGTATAATACTTAAAAGAACTTCATCCTTTCAAAATAAATCATTTGTTACCAAATGTCTTCTGAACTGGCACCACTGGGCATTCAAAATAAATCAGTATTTTCATGTGTTTTGCGTTAGAAATAAGTACTTTATGGGGAACTATTTCCGTATCACTTTTCATTATACGTATGTAACCTTTGAAAAGTACATAACCTCACATATATATTACTGTATATATACTGTATATGAATAGGTTTTCTACTGAAAACAACCAATTGTAATTAAATAGCCCATAGCTCTTTGGATCTTTTTAGGTTAATGGCCAAGGGTGTATCATATAAACAAACAGGTCAACTAGCAATGCAGAAGTTTAGCACTACATGAGCAAAGTTAGATCTGTTATATTTGGGTTGTTGAGGGAGAACTGCTATATATATAGTCTAATTTCACAAGTCACAGGCATCTTACACTTTCGTCTGTCTAAATACAACAATTTAGAATCTTACTCTTTTAAATATAAATTATGAGATCCAAATTAAAATATCTTAATCACCAAAAATGTATCTTGGGGCCTTGCATGCCTAGCTATGTTCATTTGCGCAAATCTAAAACTAATTGGTGTTAGTGATGTTTTTTTAATTAGAATAAAAGTGACTTGTTTTAAATTATCATAACATAACTAGGAAAAGCTAACCAATTATTGATATCATGCTACTTAGCCCATGTACATGCTACATCCATAAAAAAAAACAATTTCTTTCTTCCGTTCCTTCCGTTCTCCCTTTCCTCCCTTCATTCCTTTCATTTCCTTGCTTCATATTTCCTTCCATCCGTTCTTCTTTATGCTTTCCTTTCCCATTATCCTTTCATCCCTTAGGGACTAAAGTTCATCTATAAAACGATTTTGAGGATGAAGACAGTCTGCTGATAAGAATCTGCATTTTACCCAAATTATACTGGCATCATCTTGCTGTTGTACATAGCAAATGCTTATGCAGTTTTATAAAGTTTACCGTGACGTTCCCATGAATTTGCTAATAGTTTTCAGCCTTCACATTAGAGTTGCATTTTACTCTGTGATATGCTTTTTAATGCTCCTCTCAGTCCAACTGATAATAATTGCATAGATATTTGCAAACATCCCGGGCTGATTTAAACAGAACTGGTACATGACCCCGTGCTGAAAATTATCTTGGAATTGTGTGTGATAAAAGCTTTACGGAGTAACTGCATAGTAACCTTCTAGTAGAATTCTGATGCAGTGTTTCCGGAAGGATAAGGAGAAATGAAGGGAAAAGTTGCATGGAATTAACTGGGATTTTGGTTAGGCTAATGTCAAATCAGAGTTGAAAAATATAAACCTGGGTAAAAAAATTATGGTGCTAGATTTAATTAATTTAAAGCTTGTGAATTATTGAATGTATACTAAATTAATTAGTATTATCTCCTGTAAAAGAAAAAAGGACATTGGTCGAAAGCTAAATCACTTGTAACTCCCAGTAACTACTATATATGAGAAAGAAACATATGTTGAGACTTTAAGTACGTATAAATCAAAAGTTGGGGTATAAAAATAATTACACTAGAGCCCCAGGAGGGTGCCTATGTGACACGGTTGGGAAACCTAAGCTTGGAGTCTGTTTGTTATTTGTAGAGCCTTGACCATTTGCGTTATATGTTATCCTGCACATGCTCTAGAAGGTAGCAATTTTATTATACAGTAGATATCATTTCAATCTATCTCTTAGTAATATCATATTAAGGTATACAATACATCACCACACCAAATATTGGTTTGATTTAGATTTTTCTGCTGTTTGCTCACTTTGCGTTTTGTTAAGTCATAAAAATAAACCATTACTATGTGTACTTTTTTGAAAGCATTCTTACTTAGCAGCATTTTTTCACACCAGCTTAACAGTTTTGCAAAATACCTACCTTTTTCAGCAGCGACAAAATAGTGAGTTTTTTTCCAAATAATAATGTACAATGCATTAACATTCAAATCGTTGTATAGGTCAAGATATTTGGGAACAATGTGTTTGTTTGTTTTGTTATTTAAATTTGCTTAAGTAATTAAATAAGATAATAAGACAGTATACATTGAACTGTATCACATAGCTGATGTCACGCAATGTAAACAGGTGTCCTTTTAAGTTGGCAGGTTGTACATACTCTACTGTTCATGCAAAGTGTCAGTTAACTACAGAACTTCAGTTAATAAACTTCAACTAGATTGTGAATATGCATAATATGTCTATGTGCTAATAGTATCGGAAAACATTGAATGAAATTACCTAATCCAATCAAACTTGTAACACCTAAACAACATTGGTTAATTCCCATATATGAACAATTGTACACATTTCCTTTGATGAAAATCTCCACTCACAGGGGATTTCACATTATTGCAATTAATATCTGAAATATGTTCTCTTCACGTAAACTCCTACAAGTTTGACAGACATATTGAATGTTCCATTTCTTACAAGTAATTCAATAAATAACATATTTAGCATTAGTTATTTTATGTTATTTTAAATTCTTGATTTTTTTTATAGTGGAATAAAAAAGTTTTTGACATATTCACATATTTGCAGCATGCACATCTTTTTGAACCACTTGGATACATCCCTATTGTTGTTAACCATGTAGATCCCATCTTAGTATTAGAATAGTTGTGTAAAGAACAGGCTTTTCTAGATACATATTTGATAGAATCCATCTTCTTCAAGCCTCTTCTGCTTTTAAAATACAAATGTTATTCTGAATAATACTAATACTAATTTTATCAAACTCCAGCCTATAATCTATTATAAAAGATAAAGTGTATTTTTCGTTGTTGTCTTTCTTAGTGGTCTTCAATCTGTCACTTCTAGACACAGTTGGACCAATATCTAGAATGGTATTCCTATATCTATACTTTGCTTCTATATAGGCTCTATTGACAACTTTCCATGGATATTGCCATTATAAAAATCTAGATCTCAGATCCTCAAAGTCTGCACTGCCCTTCCAAATTAATAACACGTCATCAACCGCATGGCCATACCATACAATAGATGACCTGAAGGGATTAGAATCTCCAAAAAGTGGGACTGCTCCCACCAACCCAAAATAAGTTGGCACAGGAAGGGGCAAAGCAGATGGCTATTTCATTCACATCAAAAAAACAAATTGTAAGGACAAACTAGGAGCTATAAAAGCATACATGAGTTATAGTGTGTATGTGTGTGAAAAATAAACACTAAAAAATTACCACCACAAGGTTTGACAATTAGCACATGGAAAGAGTTAAAAGGAAATTTACACTTTGTTGCACACTTAAACTGTTTCTAAATTGATTGTAAACTACATGGGGTGGTGTGATAACCCATGGTTAAGAAGGCCACAACTGTGAATGAAAATGTAAAGTCCAAAGAAGTATCCTTCTCATAGCTGCTTGGATGAAGAAGAATGTGCCTACGATCGCCACATAAAAGATAAACTGATACAAAATTAATTAAAAAAAAAAACAAAAAACGTCACTTTCCACTATTTGTAAAATAGCCATACCCTTAAGGAAGGGTATGAGTTTAAAGGGTTCACGTGTTTAAAATGAGGTTTCAGAGATTGTACATATCATATTCCTATGTGAGATATCACTATTTGCTATAGGAAAAGCAAAAAAGCACTAACTGGTGATTGACTACAAAGCTCTATGGCCTGGGTCAGCTGGGCAATAGCTCCCCCAGGCCGGTCTAGATATTTGAAACAGGACTGACACGCTATGGGAGGTTGGGAACGTAACATTGTGTTCCTTGACCCTGTGGAAGTAGTACAGTAGCTGGCACAGCATGCAAACAGGTTCACAAAGAGATTCCAGGAGGTTGATGTGCAGTGGGCCACTTGGGTTTGCTTACCCCCAGGGCCAAAGGTGCTTGCCCTGCCCTGCTTGGGAGTTTCAGTTCAAAGGGTAATAGGAAAACACTGACTGGCAAAGCATGACATTGTTAGAAGCCCACTGTAGACCTATTTCCATGTAGGTACCAAGTCATATGGTAATATAGTAGTTCCATCAAATGCAAACTATATTGATGTTAATGAAACGTGAGCTTTTAGCTAAAAGAAGCCAATGGATCAATAAAATCAATTGATCAATAGGCTGGCATTCCCGTTTATTCAAACGTCCCCGTGGTCTATTTGTATGCATCAAAAACATAAAACATAAAAACAAAAATTAAGTTAAATCCAAGCAAACTAATGTTTGCTGATGACATGCAATGTAAGCAGAATGCAACGTTTAAAGTTTCCATTGACATTCACACCATTATACATTCTTGTACAACATTGTAACACTTTGCTATAAGACATTAATTGCTACTTTTCAACAAAGAAATATTTGTTGAAGTGCATGTAACTTCCAATTATACACGAGGGTTTTTATGAACGTAATTGGAAAAAAAATCTAATCTTAAGGAAATGATTACCCTAAGCAAATAAAAAAAAGGTTTGCCTTTAGAGATTCCAACACAGACATAAAACACAGTTTTTTGTATACCATAATAAACAAATCCACATACACTATTTTACAACATTGAATTACACCATTAAGAAAAAAAAAGACTAAATATTTTAAATAAAGCTGTGCTTTCATTTGCGTAATTTATAGTTGAGGAGAAAGAGTTAGTACTTTGTTAAGGTTTGCAAACAAATTAAAGACAGCCTTGGTATTTTTTTTAAATGCTGAACCAGGTGCTTCCATTGTAACTTTGCCTATTTAACACATTTAAGACTTAGCAGTGGCTGTCTGCCACCCTAAATCCTAGACCCATGTAACTGTGTTTACAGGTTAAAATAAAATATACTGTAATATATATATATATATATATATAAATGTATAAAAAGGTATATTGAATGGTCCTATTTAAAACAATAAATAATATTAATAATAATAATAATTAAAAGCCTTGGGTATTACATTTCTGTCAAAGAACAGAAGCTCAAATGTGAGAAGATACTATGTACAGTGGCCTCTTTGTGATGCTCTGAGGCTCATTAGATAAGGTGGCCAGATGGTCATGGCTCTCACCCTCTAACTTCTGCCCCCACTCCTTTCCACCATTCCTGGGAACTACAGAACAAGCACAGTTTCTCTGGGTATCATGAAGTTGGATAGAGAAATAGCTATAAAAACCACACAGTTAATGGAATATTTCAATTACTGAAAAAAATAACAAGAAGATGTATTTTCAATTGGTCTCTTTCAATTTGAACAAATAAGCCTCCACTATTCACAGAATATACCAGATTTTTTTTGTTCAACAGCATATGACCCAAAGCTTCCCTGAAAAGAATTATAATATGCAAAATATTCAATTTTAAATAAATATATATATTTTGCTGAATATGGAACCATAGTAATCTGTACACCCATAGGCTCCCAAGAATTCTTAGGGCAATGCTCTTAGCCAATAGAAGACTATTACCCTTAACTGATAAATTAAATCAACAAGCATCTTTGTTGCTATGACTGTTATGTGATATATCGATTAGACACACATTTTGCTAGAATGCTAGAATTATTTAATTTCAAGTAAGATATTTTCCTCTTTAAAAATTATAATCCATTAATTCACCAGCTCAACATTCATTAAGCAGAATGTGTCTCAGCAATGCGTCACCGCAATCATGTCAACGGAAAGTGGGTGTATTAACTGCTCCACCTAATGCCACCAAGAATTCCATTATACTTTCCATTCAGTTGCTAAAACAAGAATTCCGTTTTGTACTTGGCCTCCTTAAGGGTGTCTCATATTTGAAGGTACTGGTGACAGGTAAAGATAAAAGGAATTGTCATTTTTTTAATAAAAAAAGATGAAACAATCATTTGTGAATGGAAGGAGCTCCCAAGGAATCATCTGGCAGTAACTGAATCTACTGTTTCATTTTCTTTTTGCTTTGTAACATCTGGCTTCTTGTTGATGGCAGCTATCCACTAACTCTCGCTTGGTGGCATAGGTCCAGGATATAGAAATATCTGTTAAAATGTCTCATAAACAAATCTTTCATGACACCTTTTACAGAGTGCCACCTTTGTGTGTGTTGATACATTCCCATGTGAATGAGTAACGCTCTCCAGCGCTGGTTAACTCAAAGTGTCTTTTGGAAATTTTTACACACACTGTCACATTATTTTACACACTTTTTACGTGCAGATTATGATGGGGTGTCCTGGTGAGTAAAATTCTCCATTAGATATGTATGAGGCCAATGCCGCCTACTTGCAGAAAAAGATGTCACACATTATAAAGCATTTGGCACAATTAACACAGATGTTTAAAAATAAACATCACTTAATGTGTTTTTCAGCAACATAACTACAACCATACACTATAGTACTTATTATTTAGTTTGACATACATTTCTTCACTTTCAGCAACCCATTTATATTCCTGTCCCATTATGAAATCAGTTTTGCCAGTTGTGTATAATTTCTGACTCCTGAAATCTTTCTCCAACCCAAAGGTGTAGACTGTTTCTCCTACACAAGAAAGCATGATTTAGTATGAACCTGGTATTAGTTACAGGCTTTTGTAACACTTTCGGAAGATTTTTTAAAATCCAAAGTAGCGCTGGGTTGGGGTAATTAATGCTATGGCCATAGTTGAAGCTGACATAGTCCTTTTTCCAGTACATGGCATTAATACGTTCTTCTTGGTGAACCCTTTAGTGATACGAGGGCTTTCTATAATTCCCTAGGCAAGCTGGCACTTTTATCTTGCCACACACACTATCATATGAGACAACCTGATGGAAATGACACTCACCAGATAGACCCTAGGCAGTTGCCATTGGTTGCCTATTTGGTCGTGCCGGTAAAGATACATCATTCAGGGAGAGCGAACATGAAAAAAAGAAAAAAATACAAGTATTAGGAACAAGAAGTCAAAACGAAAAAGGCAGTCAGCAGACCACTAAATAGTTTTCTTAAACCATACACTGTATGGTGTTTTAATAATCCCTTTAAATTTTGCAAACGTCTCAGCCACACCATTATTTAATCGAGAATTCCTGTGTACCATGTTAGAAAATGATATCTCCCTGGTCCATCTGGTATTCATATTATTATGGTAATTCTGCTTGATTATCAACTGCACATTGCAGACATGGGAGACATCTGTATTTACCTCTGCTTAGCCGAGCAATTAGTTTAAAAAGTACTTGTTCAGAACTGATTAAACTGTAAGGTACTCCAAACAGGCATATGCAATTACTTTGAAAAGTCTTATAATTATACAGTTAACCAAAGGAAGAAAAAGTCTTAGAAGTTTCAACCTACCTTCAATAAGTCTGCATTAAAGACTTATTTACTTTTTGCAAGCCCTAATAAATGAAACTGCCATCTGGAAAAAAAAAACAGAATGAGGAATTAAACTGACGATATAGTCAGTTCATTCCAGACATACCATGGGCACAGTAAAAGGCGCTTTGTTAATCCATCCATCTATCCATCCATTAACCAGGGGTCTTAATTAATGTTATTTAACTAAAATCCACTTATTGTACTAGACTAGAGGAGATATATACTCGTTAATTACCAAAATCCTGAAAAAAAGTAATCAAACATTGGAGTTTTCCACTAGCTTATCACATGATATGCATGAATTATACGACTCCGTGTATGTACCTATGCAAAATTACATTTATTTATATAGGGCCAGCAGATTCCATAGTGCTGTCACAATCAGTGGAATAATTTGTACAAAAGGAGAACAAAGCGTATAATGTAGTTGGTGTTCGAGGGGGAAGTGAAACAATAGGAGAGGACTGTTTGGATGCGGATTAGGTTATAGGGTCCGAATGACCTAAAGAGGTTGTTAATGGTTCAAATAGCTTGTTTAGGGTGATGGCTGAGAGCGTTAGGAGGAAAGGTTGTATGCTTCTCGAAAAGTCTGAGAGTCCTCAGACAAGGGGCGTAACTAGAAACTAGTAACGAACAGGAAGGGTGCGTTTTCGTTGTTCAGCCCGAACATACAAACATGGCGGCGGCAAAACATATACGAAGACACACAACATGAAGAATCTTCGTTTTCCTCTTCATTTACAAATCTCCCTGGTCCCTTCCCCATCCATCCTACCTTATCTACGCAGCATCGTAGGGGTTAACAGGAGCCGAAATACGTAGGTTCGTCGTCAGGTCACCGCCAAGGGCCGTACAAACGACTCAACTTGACGCCAACATTGGTTGATGCCAGATGAGGCACCTGCAGGCGACCAGTAGCCTCACTCGCACGGCCCTTTAATTCCTGATGGCGCAACTTAGCCTGGAGAGATCATGGTCTCCCCGCTCCAAGAGTTAAAGATCCGTACGAGAGACTCTATTGGTCGATCATACGGACCAGAGGTCTCTCCGGGCCAAGTTGCGGCACCAGTATTTTAAAAGTCTGTACGAGTGACTCTATTGGTCGCCAGCAGGGGGCTCGTACAGGTGCACTTCATTAGTTGATGGCAGAGGAGGCCCCTGCCGGCAACCAATAGAGTTGCTCGTAAGGACATTTAAAATCCTGGAGCCAAAGCTGCTGCATAGTGTATACTGTGTTAACCCCGTATTAACCCCTCCTACAAAAAACGTCAAAAAAACAAAGAAAAAGGGAACTCGAAGAATGTACATGATTATTTGCCTGAACCAAACACAGGAACAGGTGAATATTTGTGGAATACAAATATATTTTCCCTACGAAGTCGAACACAAAGATGAACACGAAGAGTTGGCCGACACCCAAGTCTAATAGAAACCATGGGGCCCTGGTGCAAAAAATTGCCACAGGCGCCCCAACTTCAACAGCTGGTCTGTACCATCATTGCCCCCACAGAACTGTTCTGTGCCTTCTTTGCCCCTATAGCAACATAACACATATATAACCACACTCATACTGACTAGCACACACACTCCCTCTCACTCCACTTACACAAGTACACATCCATGCTCACACACACATGTACACATCCATGCTCAAACACACACAAACACAAGTACCCATCCATGCACACACACATCCATGAAGACACACACCTTCACATCCATGCTTATACATATACACATCCATGCTTACACACACTCACGTACACATCCACATGCAGACATTCATGCTCATACATACACACAAGTACACATCCATACTCACAAACACAAGTAAACAAACATCCATGCTCACACACACACAAGTACACATCCATGCTCACACACACAAGTGCACATCCATGCACACACAAACATACACACACAAACAAGTACACATCCATGCTCACATGCACACACACATACAAGTAGAAATCCATGCTCACACACACACGTACACACACATGTCAAGTTTCTGTGTTTGCAGATGGGTACTGGGCACAATGGCAGATGAAATTTAATGTAGATAAATGCACTTCGGGGTAAGGAATGGACAAGCAATTTACACTCTAAATGGTAGTCAGTTACTGATAACAACAAATGAGAAGGATTTGGGAATTGTTATAGACAACAAACTAGGCAACAATGTGCAATGTCAGTGAGTGGTTGCTAAGGCCAGTAATGTATTGTCATAAAAAGGGGCATTAATTCGTGGGCTAAAAATATAATTTTGCTTCTATATATGTCAATGGTAAGACCACACCTTGAATATGCTGTGCAATTTTGGGCACCTGTTCTAAAGAAGGATATTATAGCACTGGAAAAGGTGCAGAGGCGGGCTACAAAATTAATAAAAGGAATGCAACACTTTAGCGAAGAAGAAAGGTTAACTAATTTAAATCTGTTTAGTTTAGAAAAACAGCGCCTCAGAGGGGATATGATAGCATTATATAAATATATTCGGGGCCAGAACAAACCATTGTGTGGAAATCTGTTCTTAAACAGGACTATGCATAGGACACGTGGTCACGTGTTTAGACTGGAAGAAAGGAGATTTAGTCTAAGGCAGAGGAAAGGGTGTCTTACAGTTAGGATAACAAAGATGTGGAATTGTCTGCCTGAAAAGTTAGTTTTATCAGAGTATGTACAGACATTTAAACAGCAACTGGATGAATACTTGCAAAAACATAATATTCAGGGATATCATTTTTAAATTTTGGAAAAACAGCTTCTTGATCTGACTGCCATTCTGGGGCCAAGAAGGAATTTTTTTCCCCCTGGTTAGTTGCAAAATTGTCTACAAATTGTTTTTTTTGCCTACTTTTGGATCAACAGCGATTAACAGATAAGGAAAGGCTGAACTTGATGGACACATGTCTTTTTTCAGCCTATGTAATTATGTAACTATGTAACATACAAGTACACATCCACATGCTCACACACAAGTACACATCCATACTCACACACACACACATCCATGCTCACACATAAACACAAGTACACATCCATGTTCACATACACAGACACACATGTACACATCCATGTTTACATGCATACACACAAGTACACATGCTCACACACACAAGTA
>VKOC01032770.1:0-13609 GCA_009364415.1 Spea multiplicata | reverse complement strand
CGGTTGTGTTATTTAATAGTTAGCCGACCCGAAATTAAAAAATGTTAAGTCTCACGGAGGGATTGATGCTCATTACCTAAGAAAACAAGTTAGTAAATAAAATATTTCCCCATAAAACCACGAATTAAAGTTTGTTGAGCTGCCTGATAAGGATGTGTAATTGGTATTGACTCCCATATGCTTCTTGCAAGCAGCTGGAGAAAGAAAGCAACGTCGTAATCAGTTTTTATTTAGCTAAAGTCTGACCAACATCTGTCTTTTCTTTTCAGAAACACCGGAGCATGAAGCCGCGATGTTCTGGAGCGTCTCTAGAGTCTTACTGTAAGTAGGGTAGATATGAGCAGCAAGGATCACATCCAAGACTTATTGGCGAGCCAGTGACTTATGGCGAGCCAGTGACTTATTGGCCAGCCAGTGACTTATTGGCGAGCCAGTGACTTATTGGCCAGCCAGTGACTTACTGACGACGCAAGTGACTTATTGGGCCACCAGTGGACCTTGATTGGCGAGCGCCAGTGGACTTATTGGAGGCAGTGACTTCACGAAGCCAGGTGGACTTATTGGCAGCCAGTGACTTATTGGCGAAGCCAGTGATTATGGCCAAGCCAGTGACTTACCTGACGAGCGGTAGATTGACTTGGCGAGCCCTGCGTGACTTATTGACGAGCCGGGACTTATTGGCGAAGCCGGTGATTTCATTGGCCAGCGCGGTGACTTCGCTGGCGAAGCCCGGTGGGACTTACTGACGAAGCCTGGGGACTTACTGGCCGCAGCCGTTGCACTTATTGGCAAGCTGCAGTGACTCTTATTGGCGAGCCGGTGACTTACTGACGAGCCGGTGACTTATTGGCGAGCCAGTGACGTGACTTATTAGAAGCCGTTACTCTAGAGACTAGCAAGGGTTAAATAAGCTGAATTAGAGACTATGTGCACACGTCTTCCCAGCATGCATCTGGCCTCCTCTTGCTGATTTTCTGCTTATTTTATTAAAATCTCTGTAAATTGCTTTCTAATTAATGCAGCGATGGGAAAAGCATTTGTTTTATGTCACCAGCAGGTAGAATGAAAAAAATGTTACTATCTATACTATAGTTACAGTTTTCTGTATTATTATTATTATTAAACTAGCTTTCATAACAGTGCAGGGTGATGAAAATGCAGTTTTACTTTACTGAGATGGCATATGAGTGGAACAGCCTCCCAGCAGAGGTGGTAGAGGGTAATACAGTGAGGGAAGCTAAACACGCATGGGATAGACACACGGCTACTGTAACACGAGACCAACGACTTCTTAAAATATATTATTCTTCTGATGAGTAATGAACTAGGAATGCCAGCCGACATACGGTGTGTGTCAGAACAGGGGGCGTGTCTTAAGGAGACAAAATGGCTTCCCACACACACAGTTATCTGTTAAAAAATGTAAATACATCGTCACAGATTCATTTTCACGACAAACTATACGGCCTGCCTCTGCTTCGAGAATTCTTTTACTGATACATTCCTTTTCAGGCCGATTTATTTTACAATGTTTTGGAAAGCGTGACATTTTCGGCAATACAAAGAATGTATTTGGAAATTTATCAATTAAATTCCCAAATAAAAAAATATTTAAAAGAGATTATAAATAGGCAGAAAGACCGATAAGGTAGATGACCAATAGATAGATAGATGGATATATAACCTACTGGTAGTAACGAGGGTGCGTTAAAAGGTGCCCGGCCCCCGGGACTTCTCACACACCTGTAGAATTATCTCTCTGGCGCCCCCTTCTTCTTTCTAACATAGAGAATAAGGTGGCTTCCGCCAGCTCACTATAACAGACGGCCACCTCACTCGCCTCGCCTAATAGTAACAACCTGATAATAGCGACGGTCAGTAAATGTACCGTGATGTGATACAACGTTCCAATACACAAGATATTATCTCCTTTCTGCCGTCCGGTTATTGTTCTCTATCCCTCCCGGGGCAATGGTGCCTTTAAATCAGACTCGTTGGTAAGACCAAGTAACCTGCGGGGGGCGCTGCCGATGAAAAGCCGCATTGTTCCCGAGCAGCGAGCGATCGCCGGCGCGTTAAAGTTACCGCCGCGAACAAAAGGAGTCCAGCGGAGCGCCATAATGCAGCGCCAGCCTTTTTCACATCAGGCCCCCGACGGGATTGATAACACAAACGTGCGCATTAAACATCCCCCTCCCCCCGCTGCTCGTTGTTAATTAATTCATAACAAGAATTTTTTTCTCATTCCACGCAAAATAACATATAAAGAAGAAGAAAAACCAACATTATTTCTTGATGTTTGTTTCTAATGTTAATATCCTTATTACCGCTTCTCCCTCTTCTGTACTGGGAGTTTTGTAGCCTTTTTGACCAGCCGTCGAGTGGATAAAGGGTGACTATCACCTTCAGAGCTTACGACGGCTACCTGGACCAATCAAACGCAATCAGCAGCTTCAAAGTAGGGGGGAGAGATAACTTAACGGGGAGGAATAATGCTGTAGAGATGACTGCTCCCATGGTTTATATATATATAGGGTGTGTTAATCTGTTAACACCATTCGATGGGTTAATTTAATGCAGATCTAGCTGTTTTGTATTTATTTTAGAGCTGAAATGCGTTAACTGTCACTTTCGCTTTGAAGTGTTCCGGAATTGGGCATTAGAATTCCTGCGGGGTACGCGTTATTATTAGTAAGGATATTCAGTGGTTTGGGGCATCCGGCGGCTTTAAGCGAGCCCTTGCTTTGCCGTTATTAATGACCAAAAGTGAGCCGTCAAAGTCACACAACAGGGGGTGGGGGGGGGTCGGCCAGGAGAAAAACATAATAATTTTGGTTTTATTCCCCCGCGTTCCCGGCGGCTCGGTCTCTGAGCTCAGCCCGTCCCCAAATCAGGTTTTATCAGCGGCGAGCAACGAGTCTCGCGGTAAATAAGCTATTTTTAATCTTTAATGATGGTTTCCTGAGTAGGGGCGCGAACCTCGCTTGGTCATTTTTTCCTGGGCGGTAAAATCAATAGAGGGTTTAGAGAGAAAGTCTCGTTGAATCCTAAGTGATTTTCCATCAGGAAGAAGAGACGTCGAATCTCTTTTTCTATCCCGCAGATTAAGCTCTGGATTTTCAGTACTTTGAGTGTTTTGACTTCACGGACCTCTCCTGATGGACTTCTGGACTTCTCTGTTGTCTCGTTTTTGTTTTCAAAAATCTTCTACTTTTTTGCTTCTAAAGCCACACGATTGGTGGGATTGACCGACAGATCTTCCACAACCTTCTAAATCCCCTGCAAGGACTTTCTTTGGACGCTCTGTGATTTGACTTCCTATGCCGCGTACTTAAGATCCACGCCACCTTGAAAAATCGAATCGGCTCTTTTTGGGGTGGTGTTTTTCGACTTGTGTTTCTACTTGATGAGTATATTGATCTTTGGGTGCTGTTCATTTGGAAAGACGTTGGGGGTCATAGACAATGGTGGAAGGAGGTCGATGATTACAATGAATCCAACGAGACTCGGGGTGTAAGAAAACTAGACCTCACAATATTTTAATATGTGATAAAAATAAATGTTCAGGGGGTGGAAATTGTGGCCTAGCATCATAGAAACAGTGACGTATCCAGGTCCAGGGGGTGGCAGGACCAGGGGGTGGAAAACTGGGGGGGGCAGATCAATCTTGTGGGTAATTGGGTCCCTGAGTCTGCCCAATAATACCATAGAGACCTCCGTAGGTGCTGCGTGCCTTTAGGATATGATGTTATTAAAGATGGCATCCTCTGGAGGAAGAAGCTGGGGGGTAAATACATTTTTGACCTTCAGGATTAGCCCCTTTGAGGGTCATGCGGGTTGTAACTTCTAACACCACAGAGTATGGTAACATATATCACATATATAACATATATATAATATATATATTTTTTTTATATATAATATAAATATTATATTTTTTGTAATATATATATAATATATTATATTTTTTGTTAATATATAATATAATATATATTTTTTTGTTCATATATATAATATAATTATTATTTTTTTTTTAAATATATAATATAGTAAATCTAATTTCAGTTTCGACAGGGGAGATATAAATCCACCGCATCGTTCCCGCCTCGAGAACCGATTACTGCCAAGGTAATTCACGTTAATAAAATCTGTTAACTTTATGACTGTTTGCATCTTTATTAGGAAGACCTCATTAGTCTCGATAGGAACCATGCAGACTTTTTAGCCCCGATTTGCCTCCCACCAACAGAAAACATTCAGTTTTTATCCTTTTTTAAAAAAAAAAAACAAAAAAAACTTAATCTGAGAAATTTTGCGGAAATTTGAATTTCAAAAAATGCATAAATAGGCAATTAAAAGATTTCTGAGCTCAATATAAAATATGCTTTGTTATAACGGAATAAAACATTTCCCTGACTCACACGAACGACACATTTTCATGTTTTTCCGAACTCGATAACAGGCGACCTGCGATCGTTTTTGGAGATTCCGGATCTCTGATGTTTATTTCAGGGGAATAAGGACACGAGGTTTCCATCAGATGGTTACAGGGCATTTATAACGCAGGAAACGCAATCGGAATACAAAGTAGCAGCTGTCGTGAGCTCTATATCCACTTGGAAAGTGCTTGAAAATACGAAGGAAGGTATCGGCGGAAGAACGGATCGATAGTAAATCTTGTCCTGAGTATTAGTATAGCGGCATCTTCGCCTCTTGAAGATCAGCTCTAATTCCAGGGCAGGAGGCCGACATTAACCAAAGGACATGTCTAGAAGACCCAACGCAGGAGGCCAACAAGTGAAAAAAATGTCATTTAGCAGAATATTAGCGAAGAAATTGGCATGACTTCATTCTTCGCTCTCCCGCGCTCCGTCTAGAACTTTTTGAAGAATAGAATTCTAGATGTTACCGGTGAAAGCCGAGGCTCGGCCCGAACCTCCGGAGTGATATCACATTCTGCCACCCAGGATCAGCCTGGGACGCGTCTCTGCTTATCGCTGTAATACAAACCATTTTGTGACCCGCGTTACCTTCAGACTTTGCTGCATGAGGCTATTAACTTTTTTTTATTCCCCACTTGATTTTTAATTCGTTTTTTTTTTTTTTTTAACAATAATTCTTGTGAGTTTTTTTTTTTTGCCAAGAATCCAAGGAGATCTGGAGGATTCTGATTCTTTTGCCAACAAAATTTCCGGCCTGTAAATGGATTTTTGTCATGCCTTTTTTTGGATTTTGGATCTAAAAAGAAAAAAAAACATTTTTAGAGGGTGATGGGAATTCTAGGAAAAAAAAATATGTTGGAAGAAACTTGTCTGTACCGCATTAAATTCGATTGTATTAATTATCTCACGGAATGAAGACAACCGAGAAAAAAAGTCTATGACCACCAACGTCAGCAAGTTGTGCATGGAATTCAGGGTTTCTACAAAAGTAGCAAAACAGTGCCAAATACTGATGGTATTAAAAAATAAAGAACCTACGGTTCCAACGATTCCTTTCTAACGTTTAAAGGGCTGTGCCATGTCAAGATGTCACTGGTAACTAATTAGTAATTAACACGCATTTTAATTATCAAGATTCAAAACCATTTGCTAAAGGCCCCCCCGCCTTATCTTGTAGGCTACTAAAGATTCAAATATAATCCTAAAAATATCAGGAAAACCTCGTGTAATCACATTTAATCCTGTAAATTAAAACAGTGTCTTAAATGAAATCCCGAAGATCAGTTTAAGGTCTCACATTTGGTCCCCCCCGTTTTATCGACGCATATTCATTATCAACCAGCTGCTTGGTTCTTCTAACCTAGAACATGCTTTCTATACATACGGATTTCCTAAATCTTATCCAAAATGTGGCTATTTGGAAGAAAAACATCCCAAAATTAACCCTGTAAAGTCCAACAGCAGCTTCCCGCGCCGAGATCCTGGATCCAGTAAGTAAATATTTTAGTATCAGGAGTTACTTAGTTACTAATGAGCTGGATCTGAAGCCGAATTATCCCCGTAATGCTATTATAACAGATTGCGGCACTTAGATCAAATTATCCCATCATGCATCCTTTTGTTGGATGCATTCAGGGAGATTCCATATTTTCTGGAACGTGCGACCTTCTTGGATTTTAGGTAGTGGCGAGATTTTTTGAGAAATAGGGCTTTTGTGTTTAAAAAGGTAATATAATATATAATATATAATAATAATATAATATAATATATAATTTATATAAACATTTATATTTATTTATAGAATTTATATATTATATCTAAATTATTTTCTTATTACTATTTATATTAATATATTATTATATTATTTAATATTTATATTATATTATATATTATATTATATATTACATATTATATTAATATATTATATATATATATATATATATATATTATATAATATTATATATATATTATATAATATGTAATCCGGTAGGGTGTCTACGGTTGACTGAGAATCATATGAGTTGCAGTTCCACAAAAAAACAGAAAGCTGTTTGCCGGCTGCATCCCCTGCCTTTAACCCTTCGGACTCCGAGGGTGGTGTGCAACAGATCACCCCGCAAAACATTGCAAACACCCCAAAGGGTTAATTCATATATATTTACCACCGCCACAAAAAAAAATAGCAATTTTTATAGTCTATTATGCTGCATTTCACAGTTGTGATCAGATTTCTTTCTCCTCCCCGGTATCAGCTCCGTTGACCAGGTCTACTGGAGTGCTTCCTCAAAAGGGCGGAGCCTCTTCCCCCGTTCCTCCAATCGAGGGGAAAGGGTGTAAGTGGAGGCTCTGCCCCTTTTCAAGAAGCGCTCCATGAGGCCCGGTCGGCGGAGCTGATATTGGGGGGGAAAGCGGACGAAGAAAGAAGACAAAAGAAGAGGAAGCAAGAGAAGAAGCGGAGCTGCGGGAAAGGAGACGGGGCACAGTAGTGGTTGGTGGAAAAGGTAGGGAAACATTGATGGGGAGTGAGAGAGAGTGAGAATATGAGAGAGTAAAAGTGAGTGAGTGAGTGAGTGTGGGTGTTTTACATTTTAAAGAGTTTGAGGGGGGTGAGGCAATATGGGATCTGCCCCGAGTGCCATTGGAAATATTTACTCCAGGTACCCCCTGGATGCAGTGCCTGCTTTGACCAGCGTATTCTGTTTATTCTGTTTTATTTGAAGAATGGGGACTACTGAGTGACTCCCGAGACACCCGGGCAATGCTTCAATTCATTCGACGATCGAAGGAAGGCTTGTGAGTTTTACAAGATATTTACTTGTCTTAACGTCGCTTTGTTG
Source organism: Spea multiplicata (assembly GCA_009364415.1). Classification (NCBI taxonomy): domain Eukaryota; kingdom Metazoa; phylum Chordata; class Amphibia; order Anura; family Pelobatidae; genus Spea; species Spea multiplicata. Next base: position 6,330 of record VKOC01032770.1, on the reverse strand, counting down.
CCATGGCTACTGCTTCTCGAAGGTGAGAAATTCTTCACTTTTGTCACGTAGAAAACAAATAGTGATTAGCGAGAGCGTCACCGAGATTCTCAAAGGTTGCTTTCTGCAATGGACACTGCAGAGTGGTTTATTGAATGAAGTGCAAGCAAAGGGTATGAATACCAGCTCGGCGTGGCAGGGGATCCACTTTACTAATAACAGTCACTTTTAAGAAAATGCACAAGCACAAATACAAAAAAAAAGTACATTTTAAAAGTAATTTACCTCCAAATAAGTCCTTTTAAATGCAACACAATTCGTTGTAGCAACTGGGGTGGCTTTAACCCTTAATGAGTCACATCACTCTCAGATATTGTGTTAAGCTGTTCCCTTACAAATACCGAGCAGGAGACTTAGGAGTCATGTTTATGTAAAAAAAAAAATGTTTCCGGGTCTCCAGCGAGGATTCATGAACACTGGCCACTAAAAAGTGTTATTAAACTCTTCTCGCTGGAAGACCGCCCACTAATGTCCGCGGGGCCACCCACTAATCCCAGCAGGATCTCCTACTCGCATCCCGTAAGAGGGGTCTCCATTTAGCCAGAGCCAGAAAGTTCCCAGGTATATATTGGATATTGGGCTCGGGGTACACACTGCTGGGATTAGTGGGTGGCCCCGCGGACATTAGTGGGCGGTCCTAATGATGGTGTGGGTGGTCCCACCGACATCGAGGGACTAATGTGGAAGTGGGTGGTTTGTGGGACATGCCACAACGACGCACCGGCGACCCCGAGTTTCCCTGCAGTGACCTGGAGACCTAGAGAAGTTGCAAAACCCAGAGGGTTCCCAAGTATGCCAGCGGGGCAGCAGTTCTCCTGCCACAAAACCAGGGTACAGGTCGCCTTCTTGGGCAATCGGTCGCTCTGCTGTGTCACTGCTCAATGGACCGGTTACAAGGCCCCATTAACACCATGGGGGGGCTGTGCCGAGTGGTCACAAACTCCATAAAAAAGCTGGGTGATGACATCATGCCCCGGAGATCTGCATAGCCATGGCGGCCATAGAGCGGGTGGCTGGGTTAAATGCCCCGGCTCAGGTCTCCGGCAATCCCCAAGGTAAATCCACCGCTGTAACACGACATGTTTAACCAAACGTTCCATCGGAATGAAAGCCGGGTGATGACATCATGCCCCGGAGATCTGCATAGCCATGGCGGCCATAGAGCGGGTGGCTGGGTTAAATCCACCGCTGTAACACGACATGTTTAACCAAACGTTCCATCGGAATGAAAGCCGGGTGATACACTCTGCTAATATTTAACATTCGTCTTTTCGTTTGGTTTAGCCGGAACTCAATTTATTTGTGACAAGTCTAATCTATCTAAAACGCGGAGAGTAACTTCAGAATCTAAGTTTCTACGAGATGAACGAACGATACTTTATAATTCTAAAAAGGATTAAAAAAAAAACAGATTATGGAAATAAATGATTTGAGCCGACCGCTCGAAACTCCGCGTCTCCCGGAGTCGCATCCATTAAATCTTCTAATTTCTAACTAACATTGATTTTTTTTTTTATAAACTAAGTTTGCGATATGGAATTCCAGCGGGTAATTAAATTATTTCGCAATTCATTCTCCGACATCTTGAATTCTTTTGGCCCCCGCGTATTCATCACTCTAGATAAACGGCGAGTGATTATGATATAATAACTCGTATTTACTTTGGGCCCATGTTGGACGTTAGTAGGGATAAAGTGGACGTCACAGTGATTTATCATGCATGTTCCTAGTCCCGTGGAAAAATGAAATATCTTTATTATTGATGACTCCGGGAACAGGCACTCTGGAGCCACCGTCGATGGTTAAGGCTTTGCTAAAAACATGACTCTTAAAGAAGAACAACCATCAAGAACGTTTGAATGGAAACGTCCAAGGTCTATCCAAACATGGATCATATGGAACGTGGATGAAAATACTCCCTAACTTGATTGATTTTATTATTTTTTTTAGATTAGAGCCAATGATGGGCATGTGTTCACCCATTTCACTGAAAATTACTATGAAAAAGTGGTAAAAAATTATTTAAAAAAAGTTGTAAGGGGTGTGGGTGTGGCTAGGGGCGTGGCTTTACAAGACTTCTTAACCTAAGTTATTGATGGCTATTTGGGTAACAAAGACATTGAAGAAAAATATATTCATTAAAAATATTTCATTGTATTTATTATTATGTTTAGAAGAATTCTTTGAGGATTGGGAGAATTTCAACGCAGAGCGAAAATGTTAACAGAAAATTCGTATAAGGATTGGTAAAAAAAGTTTTAAGGGGTGTGGTTGGAGGTGTGGCTTGGGGGTGGAGCTTTACAAGACTTTTTAATGTAATTTATCTATAAGTATTAACGTAATAAAGTCATTTTTTTGATGAATTCTTGTTGGTTTTGGATTGGGAAAATTCTATGTAGAGTGAAAATCAAAAAAGGTTTAAAGGGGTGTGGTTGGAGGTGTGGCTTGGGGCGGAGCTTTACAAGACTTTTTAATGTAATTTATCTATAACTATTAAAGTCACTGAAGAAGTAGAACATATTTCATTATTTTTATGTTTAGATGAATTCTTGTTGTTTTTGGATTGGGAGAATTCAATGTAGAGTGAAAATCAAAAAAGTTTTAAAGGGGTGTGGTTGGAGGTGTGGTTAGGGGTGGGATTTTAATGAGACTTTTTAATGTAGTTTCCTAATAGCCATTTACATAACTTTGTCGTTGAGAAGAATACATTTTTTTAATATTATTTTTTATTATATTTATAAGAATTCTTTTTTTTTTTTGATGGAGAGAATTTCAACGTAGACTAAAGATTTTTCACTTTTTTTCACTGAAATTTCTATAAAACGCTAGTAAACAAATTCTTGGCTCATTAACTGTCGTCGTGACTATGGAAACTCGCACAAGCCAGCTAAAATTCCTCTTGTCTCCGTGTATACAATATCTAAATTTAGATGGGAAGTCAAAATTCAGGAAATTATCTGCAAAACCTAATTTTCTGCTAATTACAGGACTAAGTTTCAAGAATTTTCAGGGTTTTTTTCTACCTGTTACAGTTCCAGCCAAAAAATTAAAAACATATATAAATATATACATATATCTATAATCCCAGGGTTGCATATTCTAATTTTATTATTATTATTATTATTATTTTATTATTTTATTATTTTTGTATTTGACTTTCTTCCACCAAGGGGTTAATAAATTCGAGCCGTGTTTTTTCACTGTTTTCCGATAAATGGGTGAAATTAATTCCCGCTATTTTTAAATACGTAGACAATTGAAATGTCTTTGTTATTACAAAACAAAGTGTGTGTGTGTGGGGGGGGAATCTCAGAAAGGTACATTTTTTTTTTAGCAGATGAAATTATGGGTTTAACAGAAAAACCATTCTAAAACAATCAGGAGCGTAATGATAGCTATTTCATTATTAATGTAGCGCACTAAATTTTTCTCTCTAAAAGAAATTGTGCGATATGCAGTAAATTAGCCCAAATGCTGCTGCCTAGGAACCGAGAGCTTAATCTTAAACTAATTTTAATATTTAATAGGCCACCAGGAATATGTTTTTAGTTGTGCTTATTAAAGGAGCATTGTTCAAAGATCAGTAAAGGGAACATACGATGAGCTCAGTTCTTTTGTGTGGATAATTTATTAATTGCCGCCATTTTGGCTCCAAGGAAGTCCTACAAGCCAATCATTCCCCCTTCCTTTTTTTCTGCTTTGAGGACCATTGAAGTAGATGACTGCACTGGGAGGCGGGTCCTGTGGGTCCCGGGGGACCCGCCAAAAAACTTGCGGGCGCGGGCGGTCTTGCTGGATCTGCGGGCAGGTATCGGGCGGTCAGGCACTGTACCCGCGGGTCCCGGTAATCCCGCGCAGTCCCGCAAGGATGCCTTCTTGCTGCTCCCTTACAGTGTCTCCTAGCTTGCTCCGCCCAGGAACAAAACGGAGTCACATGATGTGACGTCACTTCCTGTGACCCCGCCTTGTTCCTGGGCGGAGCAAGAGAAGAGGGAGTGAGAGTGAGGGAACAACTCAAGGGCAGCCACGCGGGACTGCGCGGGAAATCAGGTAAGGAGGCGGGCATTATTGGCCACAAATGTGGCGGGAGCGGGCGGGATTGGCCACAAATGTGGCGGGAGCGGGCGGGAGCGGGCGGGAGCGGAACACCCACATTGCGGGAGCGAGTGGGAGCGGGATTAAAAATTGCGGGAGCGGGCGGGAGCGGGATTAAAAAAGTAGTCCCGCGCAGGGCTCTACATTGAAGGAAGAGTCTTGTTTGCCTCCAGCCAACGTCTTGCTTGATTCTCACCAAGAACCCTCAGGCTCAAACTCAACTCTAAAAGAGTGGGCTATGTCACCTTACTTATTGCCCCGACCACCACTCTGGGCAACCACCAATAATGGTTATCGTTGAAAAAGGTTCTCGAATTCTCTGTATCTTGTTTGTCTAGGTCAGCCAAGACCCTTCCAACATTAATTCACTCAACAGACCCAGCCGGCTGTGCCATCTTGACATATAACCCACATGCGGGTACAGCAGGTATCTCGTACACAGCAGAACTGCATTAACCCAATATTTCCCTGTTCCAATAAGTAACCCATTGCGTCACATAGAAACAAAGAACCTGCCGGCAGAGTGGCCCCCGTTCGGCCCCCTTTAATCAAACTTTAATCAGTCGTTGGTCTCGTCTTAGATTCAGGAGCCGGATGCTTTTCTTGCGTCATCGAGGCAAATATCGATAGCAGGGGACATAACGTGACGTTTGGGGAAGGATCCGTCTCCTCCTTGTCTGGTCTGGAATGGAGAAGTTACCGGTACCGGTCAGAGAAATATTTCTAAAAGACAATAAAAAAAAAAAGATACAAAGTTGCAAAGAAACTCGCATTATGGGCTATTTCTCCCAAACATCTGCTGTCTCTGGATAGGCAGAGAATACCTTCGAGTGGCCATAAATCTAAAAATAAAATTACGTCGGGTTAATTGCTGCTTCATCCGGTTATGTCGAGAGAGCGGGGCAGAGCGGCGGATCAGCAGATGGCCAGTAAATGGAATTCGTGTTATGATGAATTTATTTACGAGGGGGCCCGTTTATGGTCAATGTCACACATCGGGGGCTTGTGGAGCGGCAGCGGTGCGACGTTTATTTGTTTATTTAAAAAATTAGGCAATCAATGTATCTTGTAACAGGGCGTAGATTGGGTGAAATTCTGTATAAAACTGTGAATAGGTGGACATGTAATAATTTAAACCTCAGCAGGGGCTGAGCCGGCCCTGTATAATGAATGGATGATATGGGGAGATTTCTTTAAAGTCATCTCTCAGATTTAACATTACACAAGGCTGGCTCGCTGATTTAACCTAGGGAGAAGCTGCAGCTCCAGAACTGCAGCAGAACACCTAACAGATGATCTGATGACTAATACAGGGAGAAAAGGAGACGATGAAAGAAGACAGAAGAAAGAAGACAGAGAAAAAGAAGAAGCAAGAGAAGAAGCTGAGCTGTGGGAAAGGAGGCAGGGACACAGATACAAGTTTTTTTTTTGTTTTTTTTACTGATTTCTGTATCTTTTCAGAATTAGGCACCTGTAAAAGGCTTTGCAGGGACGGCAGGTAAGGAAGACGAGCGACATAGAAGAAATGTCAGGCTTCTGATATCTATATGTTTAATTACTTTGGAATTGTAACGATCCTAGTTACTGAACAGAACCCCCAACGCATTTCACACTAAAGAGTTTCGCTTTCACAGCTAGAAGGAGCCCGGGGTCACAGTGATAAAAGCTTTGTTTAATGCGTAGCTGAGAGTCACATTACTATTCTCTTTACCGGTAGCAAACAGAAGAGCCGAGAAATATCCATTGCCAGAGGTTGAATAGATATTACTTCCCAGGGACGGACGGGAGAAAGGCGGCATTGTATTCACCGGCCGTCGCTCCGAGCTGCAAGGTCCTCGCGAGTCTGGAGTGGAGAATTTCAAACTCAACGAGTCGACAAAGTCAAGGATATATAATGACGGATTAAACCCCATCAGTTATGTACAGAAGATTTATTTCAGCCCCCGCAGGAGAAATATCTGCGTCAGCCCTGCAAGGATCCAAAGAAAAGCAAAAGTCAAACAAATCGGATCCGGACCCGAAAATTCTGACGCTGGGATTTTGGGATGTGGACTCCTATTATGATGTCATATGTTATCTTTCGAACAACTATTTTTAAGCACCTTATTATTATGATAATAACCCCTCCCAGTGCTGTATACAGTAACAACCCCCAGCGCTGTATACAGTAATATAACCCCCAGCGCTGTATACAGT
>VKOC01032766.1:0-11318 GCA_009364415.1 Spea multiplicata | reverse complement strand
ACGGTTGTATTACTTGTGAAAGTTAACACGATAAAACGTGTTTTAAATTTGAAATTATTCTAGTCTTGGTGCCCGAATAATTATAATTTTAATAAAGACAGGAGGCGAGTATTTTGCATATCTTCCTTTACTCTCACCTACAGCAGCAAAGAAAGTTAATAACACAAGTGAAAACAACCAATAGAAACAGTACACAGGTGGAATATAGACCCCTTAACTATCTTCCTCTTTCGTCCGCTGTGAACCGGAACTGAAGAACGCAGCAAACCGCCTAGCAACGTAAAACCGAACCCAACACTTGGGGCTTGAACTGGAACCAGAGTCAAGAGCAAGGCGACAATGCACTCCAACTGGGAAACAGAACCGCTATGACACGGAGATGGTATCAAGCTGAAACAAAGAGAGAGACATAACAGAACCAAATTCTTCACAAACATGGGAAAACACAGTAGAACGAGCATCACTGACAGTCATCACAAAACATCAAACGCAACGGAGCAGACAAAACCCCAAGAAAACAAAAACGAATTCAAACCGGCTACTTACCCAGAGTGTACACCTAACCATCGGGAGGGCAGGGAGGGAAAATACTCGCCTCCTGTCTTTATTAAAAGTATAATTATTCGGGCACCAAGGCTAGAATAATTTCAAATTTTAAGGCAAGACAGGAGGCTTCCTATTTTGCATTTTTAACGCCTGAACCCAACGCCATTGCCCCCGAAGAAGCCGGGCAGAAATAAAATGCCCGAAAGGTGGAGGCACGGGACCAATCCGCCGCCCGCAGAATATCCACTAAAGCTCCACCAACCCAAAGGGCACAGGAGGCCGCAGCCCCCCTGACGGAAAGAGCCCCGATGCTCTTGCAGGAGAAGAAACAGCCTTGAAAGGTTTCACATAGGAGATGAGGAGTTGAGATGTTAAGACCGGACGTTTCGACATTGTGCGTGACAGATAAGTCCTGACACACCCGGCGACATATTTTGGGTCGTCTAGGAAAAAACGGCTAGGATACAGACGAGGACAAAGTCTTGGTCCGCCTGTGGATCCGAAAGAAAAGACTCAGGGGAGAATAGAGACAGCATGAGCATCCAAAGCGCTAACATCCAAAACCCTACGAAAGGATAAGAGACAACAGAAGGGTAAGTTTCGCCGACAACTGTCGGAGGGAGAGCGAATCGTTGTCTGGCCATCCCGAAGGAAATCTAACACGACAGCTACTTCCCACAGAGAACCGTAGCGTGGCGCTGGAGGACGGGATAAACGAATACCGTGCAAAAGGTGGCAGACTAAGGGAGCCCTACCCACAGGCTCGCCCGAGAAACCGGCGTGACAACATGAAATGTCTGACTGGAAAACAGTAACCGTCCGATATGACTTGCCCGAGGAAAATAAATCCACCAAGAAATTAAGAACACAGTCTAGAGGAGCCGAATGGGGATCCATGTGCCGTCCCAAACTCCAAATAGCCCAGCCTCGCCAAGCTGTCCGGTATGACATACTGATACCTGGAGCCCAAGATTTGCGGAGCAAGGACTGAGCCGCCTCCAATAGGCCCGAGACCGTTCGGTGTCCCCTGAAATCGTCCATGCCACCAGGAGGAGATGTCTTTCCAGGATGAGCGGATGAACCTGGACCTCCGGGCCCGTCAGGAGATAGTACAGAGATGGGATCTCCAGAGGATCCTGGACAGATAACTGCAGCAGGGCTGGAAACCACGGCTGAGCATGCCACGGGGGGGGGTCACTAAATCCAAAGACCCCCCCGTCCCAACACAGGTGATGGATGACCCTCGAAATGACCGTCCGGCGATTCGTCCGGGATGTAAATAGGTCCAGGTGCAAGACCCGGCTGAGAAGTCGCTCGCATCCCGCCAGTGTCTGGAGAACCCGGTCGCCAAGAGATTCTCGGCGCCCGGGAGGTATTCTGCCTGCAGAGTATGTTGCGTGCAAGGCAAAAGTCGAAAATGTCCTTTTGTTACCTCTGTGAGGTTTTTGGACCGAGAACCCCCTAAGCGGTTGATATACCGAACCGCCGACATGTTGTCTAAGAAGCCTAAGAAGAGAAAGCAGCTTGGGACTAGTTCGGATTTGAGAGAATTGACTAGAAACCCGAGTTGGTAAAGGGTCTGCACCACGAAATCGGTCTGGGCGAGCAGGGTCTCACAGCAGCTAGAGAAGAGCAGAATGTCATCTAGATAGACTATACACCTGATACCCCTGGACCTGAAGAGAGCCATGACCGGCTTCAGGAGCTTTGTAAAGCACCAAGGGGCTGAAACCTAGGCCGAAGGGAAAGGCCTTGAACTGCCATACCTGCCTGCCCCAGTGAAATTGAAGAAATCGCCCAAAATCTGGGTGAATCAGGACGGAGAGAAAGCGTCCGAGAGGTCTAACCATGTAAACCAATCGCCTTCCGACATAAGGTCTCAGAAGAGACCGATCCCTTCCATTTTGAAGTGGCGATAAACAAGAAAGCATTGAGAGCCCGTAGATTGATCACCGGGTGGAAGTCCCTGGTGCATTAGCGTACTAGGAAAATGGAGCTGAGGAAACCGATTGATCCTTTTGCCTGCTGGATAGCCCCCTTGTCGCGTAAGGCGCGGGGTTCTGCTTCTATTAAGGCCTGATCGGTAATGCCCGCCGAGATGTGGGCGGTAGCGTACTTGAAAGGGGGAAGAGATGAAAAACTATCTGGAAAACCTGTAGCGTTTGGAGGATCCAAGAGTCCGACGAAATCCACACCCAGTTGTGGAAAAAGATATATTGCCCGCAACCCGAGGAAGGGAAAGGACAAGAAGCATTCGGACTTACTGAAAACGGAGCGTCCCCTGCGAAATCCGGAAGCGCCTCTACTGTCTCCGTGTGGGTTGAAGGCTCTCTGTTGGAACGGAGTCCTGTAGGACATCTGGTTCTGAGGGAAGTACCGGGAGCCTTGGGATGAACGGCTGGCGGACCGGCCCCGCGGTTGACCAGCCCTCCCAGAAAAACGAGGGCTGAAAGACCTTCCTCATTGACAGTTTGGCCTTATTCCATGATGTCATCAAGGACACGTGGCGGTTTAATTCCTTGATGAATGTGTCCCCAAACAGTAAGCGGCCGCACCTAGGTCTTTAGGGCCCAATTCCGCCAACCTGGGATCAATGCGGAGGAAAGCCGCTTTGCGACGTTCAGTAGCGATTTAAACAGTTGCATTTCCCAACAGGCATACCACACGAAGTGCCCAATCTCGGATAGTCTTGGGATCAAGGGGTGTCTCCCGTAGAACTGCTCTGTCTGCCAGGGATAGGATTTGGGTGACTGCTCCTAAGTTCTGCTGGGGATCGGCCAGGTGGGGCTCATCCACCAAATACTCATGGACGAAGTGTGAGTCGAAATCTCTGGGCGAGACCAGATTTGCTGAAGCCTCTGATTCACTAGATGAATCCGTGTGCCATACGTCCACTTTAATGGGTCATGCAAAGGAGTGTCAGAGGGTTTGGGGCGTTTGGCAGGTACCTTACCCTTGCTGACTGAAACACTACTGCCCTTTCAAGGCCGTTTGGAGCCGGACGCCTCTCCTTCAGATTTCTCGGATTCTGACTCCGATGGTATTGCCTCTGGTCTGGAGGGAGCAGAAGGCTGCCCTTGGGGCAAATTGGCACACATTTTAGAGAAAAGATTCCACTGAGTTAGAAAAAACTTTTTTCTAACCAGGCCATAAAGGCCTCCTGGGATGGCACAGTATCCTGAGACATTATGTCTGTATAAGGTAGGTGATGAGAACAGAGGCTAAGCCTGTATATATTGTGCAAGGCCACAGCCTGTATATATTGTGCAAGGTCACAGCCTGTATACAATGTGCAAAAACCACATGGACTCAGCCGGTATACAATGTGCGAAAACCACATGGACTCATCCTGGGAGATGCAATTCCAGAAAATTCCCAACAAATATTGAAAATAATGCAGGGCTCACCCTGTAACCACTCCAGTGAGGCACAGATGAGAAGGAGCCCTTTAGAGTAATGCCAGCTATATGTGGTTCAAAATCACTTCCACACACATCATTACTGTAATGATCCAGAAAATAACTGAAGAAACTAACAACCAGAACTCATAAAAAGGGGTCCCAGATAGGGAAAAATATATATATATCAGAAATCTATACTGTATATAAATGTGCATACCCACCTAATTATCTAGAATTAGGTGAAAAAAGCAATATGAATAAATGGATAATATTCAGTGAATCAGCAATAAATGTAGGTAGGAAGAGGACTGACCTGCAGCTTTGGTGAGCAGCAAAGAAAGAGGAAGATAGTTAAGGGGTTTATATACCACCTGTGTACTGTTTCTATTGGTTGTTTTCACTTGTGTTATTAACTCTTTCTTTGCTGCTGTTGGTGAGAGTAAAGGAAGATATGCAAAATAGGAAGCCTCCTGTCTTGCCTTAAAATTTTTATTAAGCAGCTAAGCACAATTCCATGCTAATTCCATACATCCCTGAGTACCATCAAAGTTTTATTTAGCACAGATAGTTTTAAAGATCATGGATTTCTGATTTGCAATACAAACTGTAGTAATGTTTATAATAGCCACTGAATTGACACACTTAGGGCTTTCTCTATGCCCGTTATTTAAATAACAAAATTAAGTAGTAGGTCATATGACATTTAGTCTACCTGCCTAGGCCCAGGCCCAGGCCCATCAACCAGTAAAGAGCTGCTGCCCTTTCCCATTCATACTAAAAAATCAATGTGTCATGTTCCACTCTTCGCAGCCTGGAATACTCAAAACTTCGTGCTGCTCATTTCCTTCTGTAACCACTAGTGGCCACCCGTCTAACTCTGAAGCACCCAGACCTAATCATCATGTTCAGCTGAATCCTGTTACCTTGTTCAAGCCTGCCTATTTAAACCTGCCCAGCCCTTCAGTCAGGGCCTTTGCATTGAAGTTAGTGAACCGTTTTGCTCTGGCCCTGTGTACCTGATTCCTGACTTGCTATTTGGGCCCTTCACTCTGGGCTTTCTTCCCATTCAGGTTCTGCACTAATATTCTCAAATACTTAGGCACTTTTCTAAGAGTTGGTTTGAATGCTATATTACCAACCGTAAGCAAAAGAGGTTTTGTTTTTTTTAAGCAAAAGATGGATATTCGCTTTCAAAACATACTTCCCATACTACTCTACATTATTCAAACCTTCAAATTGCGGTGCCAAAATATTTTGTTTAAAGAACTGAAACAATTATTTAGTAAATTTATTTGAAATTGAAGTTCCCGAGACTGTGGTATCAATATTCAATTTCTCGTAAATCTCTAGGAGGTTTGGAACGTCCAGACCTGGAAACTTACTACAGGTCTTATTACAGTGGGCCAGAGGGGCCAGTGATCAAAGATCTTCCTCGAACCAGTGCAAAGTAAAAGGGACACAAGGTGTGTTTTATACAGACGTCTATCTCCCTGCTATCTCAAGAAGGCCGCCAACTATTAATACTGTGTGGGGATATTCAGCACTGAAGCCATGCAATGCGGAGCAGGGAGACAGAGGCCTGCATAAGCAGACCTTGGACTTGTTGAGATCAGTGCTAAGCCACAGAGCTGGAAATAAAATACGTTTTTTTTTTGCAATATTGCTTTTTTGTAAATCAAAACAGCTTTTATAACCCCTTTAACACTAGCTGGGACCTTTTTTATATAACTGTTTTATAAATCATAAAGGAGAATCTAATTTTCCTGAATGTGTTCATCTATCATGTAGGCAGCTTTGAAATATCTAAACCTTAAGAAAAATGTCTATGATATACCATCTGCTGTAAGGTGCAATGCTTTGATTTTTCTTAATGGTAGGACCATCATTTGGCAGTACCTGAGACTTTAAAGCAGATTTTAAAAATGGCCACTCTTATCAACGCGATAAGAAATGCCTATGTTTTTTCTTGTGAACAACAGATTAAAGGCAAATTATTTTGATTTAAAGCTCCCACAAGCCACCTAGCAGTCTTTGTGTGTTTTTTTACACAACACTTAATTATAAAGAATGTAACTGCAAGATTTGCAGTTTCATCAACTCAGCCAATAAGCCACTGATAAAATCGTGTGGGAAAATACGTGTTTTACATGTTACTTACACATAGAGAGATGCATTAGTACACATGTTACTTCTACTGAGGCTCCAGTATTGTTTCATTTTAACAGAAGGAGAATTAATACAAATGAAACATGACTGCAGTTATTTTTTGTAAGGGAAAAAAAATGTGCATATGATAAGATCTACGTTTTTATACATTTGTGTGTGTGTTATGCCTACCTTCTACTCCAGGCACCCACGTCGTCTGGTCACTGGTGGGCGGCTCCCTCGAGCTGCGAGTAAGCCTCCACTCCCGCATGGTGGGTCCATTATCCTGTGTTGCCTGGACTTGTGTAACAGTGTGAGTACATTTGTAGGCATCAGGATACCTGGGAACTCATGGAAGTTTCGCATGGAGACTCTGGGACAAGCCTGCTTCTCCGTGTCTGCAAGTCGCTACTGGAAAGCGACATCAGCAGAACTTCATGGCCACCTATTGCAAGGGAGGGCTTTGGGCAGCCGAAGCCATAAAGTTCTGGTATGGATATCAGTTTACCATAAACTATTATTTAGTCTTGGGGTTTTCTTGAGCAATTATTTCAATCTGGTCATTTCAGATCATGAAACATTAGACTTAATCACTTGATAAGAGTCAGTGCTAGTGAAAGCCAATCATGTTGGTAGCAATCAGTGCATATTAAGAATGTGTCATAAAATAGTAAAGGCAAAAAGAGTCACAAAGACAAGCCTGAAAAAAACAGAAATTGTAAAAAATAATTTGAAATGAAAGCAAAATATATTTGCTTAGTTTGCGGATTTGTAATTCGGAAACAATTATCATAATAATGAAAATACAACATCAGTGTGGGAAAACAATCATTTTGTCAACCTTCTTAATTCTAGTGCCGTCGTCACCAAGTAGATAAAGCAGCTAGCTGTATATGAAAAATATATGTTGCGGTATTGAACCAACAACCCACATTTGACTTGACCTCTGAACTATATCTTGTTCTTCTATGTTTATGTAAGTGTTTATATTTTGCAGTGTGCACAAGATCAATGATAAATTATATTTACTCCAGAAGTCAATGGATTACAACTAAAGCTTTTATGATTTTTTGTTTTGGCAGGACATGGCTTGGCCACATTTTAGATTTAATGGGTTACATCCAATACAGAATGCTTGAGCTAAAGCTATCACAAGTTATTGTATAATAATCATTACTTAAACTCCAGTAGAAAGAATATATAAAACAGATATGTTGCCCAGGATTCATTAAGTGACCCTGTCATTATTTGTAACGTTTCAATTCAATCTTTGAGTATTGCCACTGAATCCAGACCTAATTTTCCTGAAGGGGAACAAAAATATATTTATCAGATACCTATAAATTGCCGCAACAGTTTTCTACCAAAAACCAATGCAACAATACAAATTTTGATATTATTAAAAATAAGTGTGGTAACATAACAAGTATTGTTGTCAATGTTTTTGTCAGTCGAACTCTTCCTGTATCACATGTGTCTTTTGATATGTTAACAAGGGCACACCAGGGATCTCACAAGCATTTCAACATGCCTGTTGAATGCAAAATCTTTGTTCAGCTTCTCTCTGCCCACCATCCTGCATGGATGGGGCAATCTGTGGTGTGCTGGCTTATGTTGAGACTTTTGGTTGCAGGTTAGTCTTGAAAAGTGTTGCATTATATGTTACTGTGTTTTTGCCTCTTATTAAATATCTGCTAAAGTAGACGAACCTCTGTGATATATTTTTATATTTGGTTTAACACCACAATAAGTATTTGTAAAAAATACCATAATCGCCTCATGCCCTGTGGAGAATGCAAATTTAACTTTGATGTCTGATTAAAAGAAGAAAGTGGTGAAAAATATATTTATTTTGTGTTTTGGTAAGGTATCTTTGCATTCATACTGTTTTCTTTGATTTAAAGTTCAGAGGATCTCATTACATTCTTGATTACTATTGCGCATTCAGAAAATCTGTTTTATACAGGCTTATAAAATGTTGGCAATATCATTTTGCTAAAGCAGCAAAGTTTATGTGAAAAAAATTGCCATAATTTGTGTTTAAAACTGTGAAACTACTACTGTTCTTCATTACATGACTGTTGTAGCTTCGATTTTCCGGGCTAGGCTTAACTCCGCATTAACCCTAATAACGACACCACATACCATTGAATATGGATAAGAAAAGGCCACAGCCAATTTTATTTCTTAGAGTCATTGTCACGCCAAAACCTGAAACAATAAACATAGGTGCGTTAACAAGGACAATGACTCAAACATGTAAATATATACAATAAACACAATGAACACACCAAGCTTGCCAAGTAATCCAGGTACCATAACCAAATACCACTTAAGGAAGGGATCATACCCAGATGCCCCCACCCTGACCCGAGGATCCCAGCACTGACTGCCAAGAAACTCCCACCAGATGTTACCAACCATTCACTTACCACCACATTAACCCCCTGGATACCTGGCAAGCTGCCGCCCCACAGACTGTGACAAAACGACACAAATCAACAAACAAAAATAAAGGGAGGGTGGGACACGCAGCCCGGGTTCCTGAGCCCGGGAAAGCAGCCACTTATATTATCTTCCCCCAACTCCACCCCCAAATGTCCCGCCAAAAGGCCTACCCCTCCTCTGCACAACAGTCAGGGCCCACTATACCCCATGCTGGCCCCCCGTGGGCATCAATCTATATGCAGAGTTTTAGAAATTCAGCATGGGTAATGAGGAGGTCTCCGTGTAATGTGCTACCTAGTCAGGGCTGGACTGGGATTACAAGCAGGGCAGCCCACATTTAAGTAAATGATAATATGGTCTTTTGCCAGTTCACTGGATGGATGCTTGTAGGTATGTATATCCAACAAAAGATCTCCAGTGCACACCAAATAAGTGAACTAAAAAGAGCGAGAGAGTGCACCACCACCATATACAAAAGCTTTACAAGAAACAATGAATTACCTCCAAACTAAGACTCACATAGTGAAAATGTAACTAACATTTTATCAGGATTCCACCCAGTCAGCCAGGACGCTGTCTTTATTTTACTTCGTGTCATATCAGCGGCAGCCCCTAGAGGCCTACTGTGTGTGAAGCTCTGTCCAATGGGCTTCCTGCTATACGTCTGGTTTCTTGCTAAGAGACTGTTTAACCTGTATTTGCTTGTCCTGCCATAATATACAATACATAGCACTACCTGGAATTCTGCCTGTGGTATCTTCCTTTGTGCCTCTCTGTCTTATCCTTTTGGTTACCATGCATGGCGGTGTGCAGACAGAACCCCAGGTATCCCCTGCAATGAGGCTCCTACCCAACCTGATTACCCGGGCCCTGTAATAAATTTTTCTGACTTTTACTTCAAAAATATTTTACTCTATCTATAAAAGCTAATAAAAAAACCTGCTAAATAGATTTTGTTTGTCCTGAGTTTAGAAATACCCAGTGTTTTTATGATTTTTTTGCGTTCTTTTTCTACAAGTTATGAGGCAATAAGTACAGGTAGTGTTTTGCTATTTCAAAATAATTTTTTCCAAATCTGGTAATTCTTCCCCCATGTGCCATTTTGGGTATCTTTAATGCTGGCCAACGCAATTTACCCTGTCAAACCATATATTTGTGAAGACTAGACACCTCAGGGTATTTCGAATGCTGTATTTTAACTCTCTCCATGCACTTACAGTGGGGCAAAAAAGTATTTAGTCAGCCACCAATTGAAAGATGAGCGAGGCCTGTAATTTTCACCATAGGTACACTTCAACTATGAGAGACAGAATGGGGGAAAAGAATACAGGAAATCACATTGTAGGATTTCTAATGAATTCATTGGTAAATTCCTCGGTAAAATAAATATTTGGTCACCTACAAACAAGCAAGATATCTGGCTCTCACAGACCTGTAACATCTTCTTTAAGAGTCTCCTCTGTCCTCCACTCGTTACCTGTATTAATGGCACCTGTTTGAACTTATTATCAGTATAAAAGACACCTGTCCACAACCTCAAACAGTCACACTCCAAACCCCACTATGGCCAAGACCAAAGAGCTGTCGAAGGACACCAGGAACAAAATTGTAGACCTGCACCAGGCTGGGAAGACTGAATCTGCAATAGGCAAGCAGCTTGGTGTGAAGAAATCAACTGTGGGAGCAATTATTTGAAAATGGAAGACATACAGGACCATTGATAATCTCCCTCGATCTGGGGCTCCACGCAAGATCTCACCCCGTGGTGTCAAAATGATCACAAGAACGGTGAGCAAAAATCCCAGAACCACACGGGGGGACCTAGTGAATGACCTGCAGAGAGCTGGGACCAAAGTAACAAAGGCTACCATCAGTAACACACTACGCTGCCAGGGACTCAAATCATGCAGTGCCAGACGTGTCCCCCTGCTTAAGCCAGTACATGTCCGGGCCCGTCTGAAGTTTGCTAGAGAGCATTTGGATGATCCAGAAGAGGATTGGGCGAATGTCATATGGTCAGATGAAACCAAGGTAGAACTTTTTGGTAGAAACTCAACTTGTGTTTGGAGGAGAAAGAATGCTGAGTTGCATCCAAAGAACACCATAGCTACGGTGAAGCATGGGGGTGGAAACATCATGCTTTTGGGCTGTTTTTCTGCAAAGGGACCAGGACGACTGATCCGTGTAAAGGAAAGAATGAATGGGGCCATGTATCGTGAGAGGTTTGTTTCAAATCTCCTTCCATCAGCAAGGGCATTGAAGATGAAACGTGGCTGGGTCTTTCAGCATGACAATGATCCCAAACACACCGCCCTGGCAACGAAGGAGTGGCTTTGTAAGAAGCATTTCAAGGTCCTGGAGTGGCCTAGCCAGTCTCCAGATCTCAACCCCATAGAAAACCTTTGGAGGGAGTTTAAAGTCTGTGTTGCCCAGTGACATCCCCAAAACATCACTGCTCTAGAGGAGATCTGTATGGAGGAATGGTCCAAAATACCAGCAACAGTGTGTGAAGACTAACAGAAAACGTTTGACCTCTGTCATTGCCAACAAACAAAGTATTGATATGAACTTTTGTTATTGACCAAATACTTATTTTCCACCATAATTTGCAAATAAATTCTTTAAAAATCAGACAATGTGATTTATGGACTTTGTTGTCTCATTCTGTCTCTCATAGTTGAAGTGTACCTATGGTGAAAATTACAGGCCTCTCTCATCTTTGTAAGTGGGAGAACTTGCACAATTGGTGGCTGACTAAATACTTTTTTGCCCCACTGT
>VKOC01032764.1:0-14123 GCA_009364415.1 Spea multiplicata | reverse complement strand
CTAGGCCCAGAAATCAGTGAGAGGAAAATTAAAGGTTTTGTGTCATTTATTTTATTTCAATCTGCATATCTTATTAAAGGCCATATTTAATCACAGTGAAAAATGAGTGCGGCCCGCGCACGTATACAATTCTGATGAAGTGGCCCACTGCAGAAAAAACTTGGACACCCTGTTTTAGAGGGTATTTTGCATGATACAAATATATTTTAGTTACATGAAAATTCTGATTCTGATTTTGGAAATCTTGTCCAAGCTGTATTTCTGGTGACCACATTTAGCATCTGCTACTCAAGATGTTGGTGCATTTTTGGATTTTACAATTTAAGCCATTATCTGAAAAAACAGGCGCATTCATAAACACTGTCATTTCTATAGCTTGTGCTTTTTGTCTGTCAATCACTGTAATTGTTTGAATTTATTAAAGTACACATTTGAAACTATTTCTTGTCCTGGGCCTTCCTTCCTTCTCCTCGTCACCCACTTTGGAACCAAACAGGTCAGGGAAAAGTTAATGGAGAGTAATCATGTAGAACCTGGCTAAATCGTTCTCATAGTTTTAAGTACATACGGTATTTATAAACACTAAAACATAGGTTTGTTTAGTGTACTGGAATGTAAAATGTGTGACAGATTTAGTTAGAAACGACCATGTTAAAGCATATGGTGCCATATCTTTACATTCAAGACTGGGAAAATTTCAGTTTCACACTTTGAACCCAGTTTCATCTTTAGCGGGTGTTTAAGAAGATGCTTGGGGTTTGAAGTTTTGGAAGTGGCTAGAGAGTGATGGTGGCTAATGTTGACCAAGCCACATTCAATTTTATTTTCAGGTGCTAGACACCATCATGCCACAGTGTACTATCCCAAATCTGATGTGTGATTTCCCCAGTGTATTATATCCATACTTCTGTGTTATTTATTACCCCCTTTATGATCTCCCAAATTACTTGTTTTTCAGGCAAGGACCCATATCATTTCTGGCCTGGATTTAAACACCTAACTGGTCTAAGAGCTCATTTTGAAAGGTTCCAGTTTTATGCGTTTAATAGTAAGTGGTTTATAGAGGTTGTAGAGGCAACCGGTATCAGTAAGTATACATACACAAACATACAGTTATTATTGACACAAGTTTTCCCAAAACCCCTTTATTATTCACACAATGTTTTGTTTGACAGGTACAGGCAGCATCCAAAGAGAACAATTTGATTTCTTAGCTTTATGACCCACATGAAACAAAAAACATTTGCCTTCTGTAATACGTTTTCTTTCCTCACTTGGTTGTACATAAGTAATCATAAGCACACTTACTATTGGGTATTAAGTGATACCTGCACTCATTAACAGTTCATAAAATCAAGGTTTCAAAGAAAAAAAAAACTTAGACATTTGTTCTTAAATGTAGATAGACTGGATAGAGAAAAGGACACTTCATAACCTTACTAACAGACTTATCTATGCCAGCTGTGTTGTCGGTAAATTACAAGACAATCACCCTGCAGCTTCATAACCAGGTGGGTTATCTGCTCCATGAAATGCCCCTTGTCAGTGGGATCTACGTGGGAATTTAGGCAAAGGAGCTAGGATGCTTTGGTCAATGCCACCCATGTAGACAAGGAAGCATTGTGAAATTATAACAACCAAAAATATGCAAAATTTCTGTACACATGTACTTGTGATACATAATGCTGCCATGGGCATCCCCATGTTGTGGCACAACATGTTTAAATGCTATTGTCTGTTTTCCGTCGTTTGGTCCACTCCAGGTACTTGTAATTTTAAAATAGATTTGACTCTCTGGGTATTGACCTTATCCGAGATTTCAATTTTGCTTTGGACTCTTGTGTTTGAAGTTTGGCATCATTACGGTCTTCTACAAACATCAATTTTTCACTAGCGTTCAATGGGTTTCAAACTCAGTGCTTTACATTACTTTTACAAGGCACATCTCAATGTTGGTATCCATACCCTA
Source organism: Spea multiplicata (assembly GCA_009364415.1). NCBI lineage: Eukaryota > Metazoa > Chordata > Amphibia > Anura > Pelobatidae > Spea > Spea multiplicata. Next base: position 12,154 of record VKOC01032764.1, on the reverse strand, counting down.
TGACGGTACATGACCTAAGCTTCTTAATACTACACAGGCATTCAAATTTGGCAGCTTCCACCCTATGGGGCAAACCTGAATGTCCCAGTAATTTAACACTCCAAAGCACATTTTCTTCAGGAGGTCAAAAACAGAAGTAATTCAGTTAGAGTATAATAACTGCATACTGTCTGTTATTCTATATGTTCCAGGTGTTGTATGGTAAATTGCAAGTAAAACACACGTAAAACAAAAGAAAAGGCTTCTGGAAGCGACCCAGTATCTTGAATCAGGACACCCCAGGTGCAATTCTCCCCCTACTTATCTGTGCTGCCCTTCCCTGAGCCAGGTCCACGTGCAGAAAGCAGTCTACTTCAATCAACATCTATTCTCACTGAATTCTAGTTATGAATGAATGCATGGAAGCTTGTTTTAGGTATTGCGAATGAATACAACTTTATGAGATTCTTAAAAGGACAGAATGTTTCATTTAATTGAAGGGGTTTTAGCATCTTTATGCGCAAAGTATGGTTAAGTACTCAATATGTACAAAGTACCACTAATTACAAATAAAACAATTGCTAATAAAGCTTCTAAATCTCTTGGGTAATTAGATCATTTCAAGAGATTAGGAAAGCATGTAAGGGCATAATATGTTTTCCTTCTATTTACGCAGGTACCAGAACCAAAGAAAACGTGACAACTGGCGGCATTTATATGTATATTTATGGCTTCGCTATGCATTTTAAATGCACCACCCTTGGGTGTAGAGTATCTGCTTCATATCGTTATTTGGTCGCATTCAAAGACACGTTATTATACACATTCAGTCTAATAAATGGTTGAGGTTCCAGGTATCCTTATGTGTGTTTCAGGAACAACATCGATAGCTTACTTATAACGAGGCCTAATTTTATTTCATAATACTGTTCCACTGTTTCAATGAAAAGGACTGCTTCATGATATCGGTTGTGCTACCATGAAGATTAATTAACGCAAATAAAACTAGCATGCTGTGGGGTTTTTTTTGGTTTATTTGGAACAGCCAAATCCATTTCACTCAGGGATGAATGAAGTAAGCAGATTTGGCTTTGTTGACTCAAGGTTTTAGTGAACTCCAGGCATCTTTTCGAAGAGCAAACAACATTTCAGAGACAGGTCTTATACTGTGCCGGTTGTGTGCCAGTACATAGGATTTGGGAGCACCCATTCATTCACTGCCAATGCATTTTCCCCCAGTGTCTCTGTTAGGGGGTTGACCCTCTTCGTATGGCTATCATGCTAGCTGCTAGACAGGTGATTGGTACTCTTGGTAATATGGCCCACTCTGCAGAACATAGAGAAGCAAATAGACAAGGGCAGTAACCTCAAATACATTACTTGTTTAAGAGGTTACTGCCCTAAGCTTGCCTCTCAGTATCCACCATGCTTTCTCCCCCTCCTCACACGTGTGTGCAGAACCCTGGGATATGATCTTATAATCTCCATTATAAAATAACTTTCTTTCAAGGAGGATCCCTGATTGGTGCATTAAAAAGGCCCATTGCCCAACACAACAATTAGCCTCTGTTAAAGAGACCAACATTAATGACATTGCCCCAACGGGGAGCTCCAAAGAATATGCAACTAAACAATCAATAAAGAAGACAGAAGAACGAGAATAGGCAAGAGTAAAGAAAGCAATGTAACGCAAACAAAAATTCAGGGTACTCTGCTGTGCTTTAGTTTAATTGGTTGGGGGGTCCCTCTTTTCTTTTTTTAGACATTCATACAAATTAAGGAAATTGGCAAATTTTGCTAAAATTCTAATTTGCACGAATCCGAGTGCACAAGTTTAACGATGACTGTGAAAATCAATCACAGTGATCACATGCAATAAATGACACATTTAGTGTTCTCTAAACAGTAAATTGTTAAAATCCTCCTTCTCTCATTGATACACTTTGATCTTGTGTCAGAGAGAGAGGGGAAGAGGAGAGAGAGAGAGAGATAGTGACCCTAAAAATAAAGAAATAAGAAAATAGTGATAAAATATTTTTTGCCATTTTCACATTCTTTATATGCATTATAAATATTAATGGTTAAGTCTCTAAAAAGGTCTCAAAAGAAAGCTGTATCTGTCCTTGAAAACCCTACTTTATTACCCCCACTCCTGCACATCCTACTTACATAAATGTGTGTATGAGTGCGCGGCAGGGTGTAGGGGTACATACAGTATGAGTGCACGGCAGAGAATATTTGTGCATACAGTATGAGTGCACGGCAGAGAGTAAGAGTACATACAGTATGAGTGTGCGGCAGAGCATATTTGTGCATACAGTATGAGGGAACGGCAGAGAGTAAGGGTACATACAGTATGAGTGCATGGCAGAGTATAGGGGTACATACAGTATGAGTGCGCGGCAGGGCGTAGGGGTACATGGAGTATGAGTGCACGGCAGAGCATATTTGTGCATACAGTATGAGTGCACGGCAGAGCGTAAGGGTACATACAGTATGAGTGTGCGGCAGAGCGTATGCGTGTATATGGGTGGATGTCCAATATGAGTGTATTAGTGCATATGAGTGAGTGGCTCAGAGTACGTAGGGTCATCGTATATTCAGGCCTTTTCTTTCTTTAGGATCCAAGGTTTGGGGTCATCTCACAATTAGGGTCATGTTATAGTACGGTATTGTGCATGTCTCTTAATCCTTAAAATATAACGGATATTTAAAAAAATATAAAAAATAAGGAGCAATCATGGGAACTGGAAATACAATTTGGATGCCAAAAGCCTGGGTGAAAACTCTCCTCTGCGGTTTATTGTGTCCCTTTTTTCCCCTTTTGAGTTATTTACACATTTTAGTCTTCACGTGTTTGTTCTGTGTGGTACATTCACAACTTTCTCCAGCAATTGTAAATATGACCCGAAGTGTTCACGTGGTCAGTCAGCGCCTGTTACTGACAGATTGTGAGATTATGTAAAAAATCCAATCATGAGGTGTTAGGCTTCTACCCGCGGCACAATGAAAGCTTCCTGTCAACATCCACTAATACAAGGGAATGCAAACATATAAAGCATGTTACACCCTGTCCAAATAAACCCACACGTGAACTCCCACCAAAAATCCAAGTGCATGATTTTACATAATGTAAAGTTTTCACACATATTGGCCATTTGGATATGTTGTAGCTCCTGTTATCTACTAGACAAACACCTGACTCCTTACCGCCTTGAGGTAAACCATCAAATAGCTCAGTCTTAATCACCCAGCTACTAATGAAAGTCCAGCCCAGTGTGGTGGCCGAGCCAGGGAATATGATAACTAACAATAGCAGCCTCCATGTCTGCAGACAAAGGAAGCGTATTATGAATTGAGCACAAAATACAGTGCTGTATTTATTTTGAGGAAAATATTATTTTCCATGGGATTTCCCCTATAAAATGGTTAAATATTACCAAAACAGCTTTCTGTGATAGCAAAAGCATCACTTTATTATACAGGCTGCATTTACAGCATGACATTTTGAAGAGGTGCTATAGGAGTCAAATAAGAGTGATGACACGCTTACCCCTACATAATATTTACATATGCCCCACCCCCTGGTCTATACCACACCCACTGTGCATTTTATCTCTATAATAAGGGATTTCTTGAATTTGGCCTTCTATGACAAAAATGCTTGCATAAGACCATGGGCTCTGACTACTACAATACTGTTTACAGTAACAAAGAGAGCCAGGGGCTGGCATCCTGGATTTCATCAAATAAAATGACTCCAATATCTCTCTGGTATTTGCTGATTTCAACCATGCAAACTTTTGCCAGCAGGGCTGGAATAACCAAGGGGCATATGGAGCAATTGCTGGAGGGTCCCAGAATGGTAGCGGGGCCCTGAGTCTCCTTCCTGTAGTAGTCTGAGCTGCTCCACGGCTCTCATGACCTGTGCCGTCTATGAGCTCTGGATTAATATGAGGGACTGTCATACACTAGCAGAGAGGAGCCGATTAATCCAGCAGAGACCAGACTGTCCCAGTGCCCATCAACACTCAGGCAGGAAGAGTGGGGGCTTTAGGGCACAGAGTGCTTCACCGATACCCTCGTCCTTTCACCTACATGTTAAATGGGTTTACGAGTTGTCAGCCGCAGGCGGCACCGGAGCTTAAACTCTGCTGGTATGCGGACTAAAACAATAAGGAACTGTCTTGAAGTGCGATGAGATTGATAGAATCTATAGGTCTCTGGGAGCACCCCCCCTTTTTTTTTTTTTTTTTCTTCGCTCTCTCCTTCCTGTTAATCTTCTCTTCTCCCTCTTGTGTGCCCATCCTTCCCCGTGTCCTTCCCTTGTTATGTCAGGGATGTTACATCTCTGTGCCTCCACACTTACCCCCATCATGTCCTATTTTGATCGGCCCCTGAGGCCCCCTATTCGACCTACAGTTTCTGCCTGGGCGGATCTATGCTGACACGATTTTTGATGCCTTACTTTTGATATGCCAATGTGGTACGCAATGTGTTCTTCTTCCTGCATTATTCTTGCCGCTGTATATGCCCTGTGTTCGACTATGTTGGCCCACTGCATTGGGCTATATATCTGCCTGTATTTTGTGGACTTATGGACCCCTCTTTGCTCCCCTTTGTCTTCCCTTCCCCACTTATCTCCTGTTCTTGCTGTTGTGATAAAACAATAAAACATATATTTACAAAAAAAAAATCTATAGGTCAATTAAGATGAGTTCACGTGCTTAGTTCTTATATAAAAAGGGACCGTTTTGACCAGGAGATAATCTACTTGTAGAAATGTAGAGGATTCTGCAATAAACTATTTTTTATTTTATATGAATTATGTTTTACTTGTGTTCATATGGAAATATAGTTGGACGCAAGAGGAGCCCTTTTTCTACAAGTGCTCCACGGCCCAAATTATATATAAGGATTATTTTAAGGCTGATTAAACAGTCTAATAATATCATCGACATATTAAACATAGACATATAGAATTCAACGGCAGGTGAGACCCATTTGGCCCTGTCCTTCCTGATATTAAATGGTCCCTGGTCCTGCCTTGTACTCAGACTAGCCATGTGTTTATCCCATGCATGTTTAAATTCCCTCACTGTACATCTGCTAGGCGGCTGTTACATTTATGTACCGCCCTTTTAGTAAGGTAGAACGTCTTTGTGTTATATTTAAGCTTTCGACCCTCTACTTTTAACCCCTTAATGACAAAGCCTGTACATGTATGGGCTCAAAATGCATTGTTTTCAATGGGTTTGTCCTTAAGGGGTTAAATTATGACTTCTTGTTCTAGCTTTCCCCTCTTTAAAAATAAACTTCCCTCCTATACTTTCTTAAATCTCTGTATGTATTTAAATGTATGTATCACATCTCTTCTCTCTCCTGCAAACCATACATATTCTTCTGGAGATGAGGTTTCCAGAACAGTAAACCATATTCTAGTTGAGGCCTGACCAGAGATCTATAATGTGACATAACCACCAGTGGCATATTTTGGCCTAGGCCTTCAATGACAAAAATGGGCTCAACACAGCCTTCCATAGTGACCTTCTGTCCACATCCTTAAAAAGTGGAGCAGGGGACACAATGTCTGACAACGGCTGGTGGTGGCACAGAAGGTAAATAAGCTGCTGATAATCACCTCTCTCTTCCGGCTATAAAATGCCGCTAGATACAAAACCCACTACCCTATTTGCTTTTCCGATGCTTTGCTGCATTGCCTGCCTGCCTGCCTGCCTGCCTGCCTGCCGTTAAGTGCTCAATTATTTCCAACCACTTCAAGCAATGAGGAAAATAACATAAGTTATGAAGGACTGTATGGAGAAGTATAGTACAAACAATAGCTTTCAAGAAGAGTCTTGCAGAGTCTACAACTGGGGAACCAGAACACATCATGGATCAGCGAGAATACCCCTCAGTTAAATAAGATCATACCGAAAAGCTAGTCAGGATCCATCACATATCAATTTCCTATCGATACACTAGACCTCTTTGTAGATCAGTGATAATTGTAGCATTTACATTAACAATTGAAGGAAACAACCGGTTTTGTCTTCTTAACACACCTTTATTGAAAATACGCATGACTAATCAATGTTTGACACAATGCCAGCGTTTCACACAACGCATTCACTGTTGCACCAGTCTGGGTAGATGTTGTCACTGATTCCGATGAACATGCCATTGGAAGTTCATGCTCTTCTCCTTGATACTCGTTTTGCTAACCTCTTTGATTAATAAATATTAACTATATTGAAAAAGGGTGGATTTTTCCCCAGAAACGATTTGATTGCTTTTGTACTCTATGTTAAGATAAAAAGCAAGTGTGCATTTGTATCTTACTTGGTTTGGTTTTCTTTCTATGGAAATGTAACACTGTAAATGTAGAGCATGCTCCCTAATTTTAACCTTTTATTTTTTATGTTCACGGTCGGGCTGAGTTGTCAGAAATCCCAATAGCATGGATACCTGCTGGTACTGATACAAGCAAAGCATAAGCCCTGATTGTATAGCTCTGCACAATATGTTGGCACTATAGAAAGGAGTAAATAATAATAAGCTCTATTGCAAGGATTGTCCCGGCAAATATGAGACTGTTGACAACTATTCCCAAGGTACTTAATGGCTGCCTCATGAGTAATCCAGCTATCAGCTACCGATATCAGCGATCAGATATTATAGCTGCTCCTCCTCAAAGATTTCTATTAACTAAACTGGAAAGGATGTTTTTACTAGATTAAAAGCAATCAATTTACCAGTCTAAAGTACAGAACGTTGGGAAGATTAATCATACTCCAAACGTATAATTATCTTATATTTATCAAAGTCCAGATTTTATCATATGATGTGATAATTACTTTAGAAATCATGTATACTTTAACTAATAGTGCTGGTGGAACATGACCAGCAGTCATCATCAGTAAACTGTAAATGTGTATGATTAGGAAGCCTTACGGTATTGGTATAAGTGGCAATGGTTTAGTCTCATAACCAAAGCTTTTAGATTATATTTTCTTGTGCTCGTGGTTTAGCGCAGTTATTCAGTTATAATATAACTTTTTGCAAGAACCAGTCCCTCTTTAGGTAAAAAAATCTTATGGTCAAATATTCTCAATGTGCCCACATAAATTTTTTTTTTTGTAAAATTATATTTATTCTATTTCTTATACTTTGGCGCATAGTTATCAGTTGCCCAAAGTCCTATTAAACATGTAGGTAAAAGCCCTACCCCCTAACAAATGGCATATGGAACCATCATATCTGTTATTCCTGTGAAAAAAATGACACCTATTTTTTTATTAAAGACTCCAAATGTGTTTTGTCAGGATGAATCCAGTTTTAAAATTAAGGAACCACTCAAGAGACTGGACCCAATTCTGAAAAAAAATTCATCTTGGTAATACATTAGTAAAATGTTCCATAATATAAATGAGCTAGCAGAGGCACTATTAAACACTCATCCACATCCACCAGGCAAGCCAGAATACTAACTTTTCCCACAGAAATCTTGCAGTGCAAGGGATTCTGGGTAGGTGTATATAAATAAGGCCAACATGTACATAACCGAGTTCCTACTTTATACATGATCTAGAGTGAAACACATAAATTTACTAATAAAAGAAGAGAAAATCATGGGATTTAAAGTAATTTGGAAGCTGCTTCGGTTCCTGGAATGATGTCATTACACGTGCTTACCTTTGAACTAGGTTCCCATTTAATGGTGACCTCTGGAGCCGTGGGTCACATCAATCATCTGCTAGCGCACAGTTCTCTCTAGACCTCATATGAATAGATATTACTGTAAGTTTGCAGGAGGTGCTCTCTTTATGAACTGGTGTTTGTTAGTTTGACATTTTCATCCTGTATAATATTTCTGATGAGCAATCTAGTGACATAAAATAAGGTAATCCAATATACCAAAATAAATAAGTTATTTTTTTTTTAAAAACAGTGTTGAATGGCTCTGAACCGGCTAAAAATGGAATGCAGCAGGACAAGCTTTGGAAAATTCTAAAAATGTAAACAAAAATAGAGAACTTCTCGTAATCATAGGCAGGAGTACAGGGGGTAGTAGACACTATGACATCCATGTGAATGTGGAGTTTCTAAGCAAATGGAACATTATTCTCTCATCATATACGATAAGACTCAAAAATTAATCAAAGCTCTCCACTCCTGCAACATCCACAAAGGATAACAACTCCTGCTTTGCCCCCCCCCCTGTATTTTTGTTCTTTGCCCTGTTTAAGACCTTTGGGTCAAAACATTGGCATTGAGAAAATGATAAATATTTTGGCTGTGCATGGTATTTTGATTTTTATGAAGGGTTTATGTCCTGCCCGAGGCACCTCAATCTAACAAAAATAAGCACGCAACTTACACTCTTAAGGGCATTGCATTGGGAAGAGCAGAACATGAGAAGTCTATGGTCTATAATTGTACAACAAAGTGCAGTGCCAGTCAGCGGTTGCAAAAGCCAGGAAGATATTGACATGCATAAAAAGGAGTATTAAATCACGAGATGAAAATATAATTTTACCTCTTTATTAAGCAATAGTGAGGCCTCACCTTGAATATGCAGTGCAATTTTGGGCACCAGTATTTAAGAAGGATGTTATAGAGCTGGAGAAAGTGCAGAGGCGGGCTGCAAAGTTAATTAGAGGAATGGAGAATTTTAGTTATAAAGAAAGACTAGAAAAAATTAACTTGTTTTCACTTGAAAAGAGGATCTGACCCCATTGTACAAATACATACAAAGGACAGTATAAACAGCTCTCTAGTGATCTGTTCACCAAGAGGTCTCTACAAAAGACACGGGGTCATCAGTTGAGACTTGAGGAAAGGAGATTTCAGCATCAGCATAGGAAAGGGTACTTCATAGTAAGAACAATAAGAATATGGAACTCTCTGCATAAGGATGTTGTATTATCTAACTCTGTGGATATTTTTAAGAAAGGTCTGGATGCTTTTCTGGTTAAACATAAGATAAAGGGCTACGACTTTTAAAAGGACAGTAGTATTGAAAAGTTAATCCAGGGAGTAATCTGCCACTATGGAATCAAGATTTTTTTCCCCTCTTGTGGTATATCTGGTAATTGCGCCAAGTAGGGGTTTTTTTTGCCTTCTTTTGGATCAGCTTTAGAACTATGTACATGTGAAAGGTTGAACTTGATGGACTGCAACCTACTATACTATACTAAAAGTGCAAAAAAAAACCCCAAAAAACGACATTTTGTCAGATCGGCAGAATATATCATCACAATGCTGGCTGCATGTAGAAGAGAGACTCCCGCAGCTAGTCAAGCTCAACTGGAAGTTCTAAGAAAGAGAACCCTGTTGGGAAGGATCCCGTGCATACTTAAACTCCATTACCATATTAAAATGTACCCTCGGCTACAGATCCCATGATGCAGAGCCGACATTTACATTAAGGAGACTCATTGTTTGGGTGGCAGTAGTCTTTGGGCTTAAGGTCTTACCAAAAATCCAGGGCCGGCCTTGCTTCCAGTGCCTACTAAATATTTGACCCCCCACCTGCATGCACTTCCAGTATAGGAAGAACCTGGTGGTGGTGCACCTTGTAGCCCAACTGGCTGCCTGTAAGTAGCGCCAGATTTGATACAGCCTTATACCCAGGAATGTACCACCACTCATCCATCGAAGCTGTACTCAAACAATATCTAAGCTTTGCTCCCTCCGCTGTGAAACAATTGCTCTTTCTTTGCAATAAATTCCCACACTTTTACTGTACTTGGTTGAAAATTTACATTTTAGTAAAAGAGATTTTCATACAGTAGCCGTGTTGAATTCCAAATTGAGTCATTTACTGGCTGCCACGAGGAAGTGCCCTGGGCATTCATGATTCAGATTGCAGAATTTAAAGAAGGAAGAAATAGCAGTTTTCTTTTGTTTATTCAGAAGATGGCTTATGGCCTCATCTCAACATGAAACTAGACAGCAAAAAAAAAATAAAAAAAAAATAAAGGGCTTTTACTCCAGAGCCATTTGCTGTAACTATAAACTGCTCTTTTTTGGTATTGTAAGTAAAAGTATAATAGCAAAAAGTTTTTTTTAACAATTAGGAAAATTGCATAGAATTATGGAACTCTATGTGTATATGTGAGCCATGAAGGGTTATATCCATAGAAATTCATATAAGAACAAAACGTTGGGCACCATGGCTACCTAAGCCCATGAATGAACATTTTTTCCCATTAGTAATAGGACCTTTCATCTGCAAAATACTGGCACAGAGGGTTGACTTAATAAAGACAAAAATGGGTGCATGTATTAAAGCAGCCCAGGGCCATATCACGATGACGGCAGCCTTTCAACCCAGTGATCCAATAATGGCGCTGGCATCCCTAGGGTTAAGTACACTTCTAATTACCACATTAGGGTCCAAGTAAGCAACACTTTTTCCCCATATAAAGTATGGTTCGTTAAAATGGCATGTAGTCTACAAACAAAACAAAAAAAAAAAAACATCATAAAAGTCAAGTTTTCATATCCAAATGCATCATATAGGAGCCTAGCTAATAATATGGACAGCTAATGGTCAGGACAATATGACATTCAGAAAAAAAACTTTTTTAAATTACTAATGCAAAAAAATAAAAGTATTTATGAGCAATGAATAGTATTGGAATTATTTTAACCCTTTAAAAAGGAAAAAGGCCTGAGGGTGGGGTTAACAAGGCAATTAATTGTTCATCTCCCTGGACCTCAAAGAGTTAAAAGGGGAAGGGAGTTGTCCCAAGCCTCGTGAAACACGGCTTTTGTAGTTTAAAGGGATGCAGTCAAGTAATAACATATTCCAGGCAAAATTGTCAGAGGGAATGAGCAGCATAATAAACATAAAAGAAAATATCTGGGAACAGCAGTGATTTTTGGCACTTAAACCACACCTTAGTAGCAAATAAATTAGCTGCAGAGAAGGATTTGGGCTGATTTTTCCTTTTATTAAAACAGGTCTGTGGCATTTACAGACACGTCTCATGGACCTTTAGACTCCAGCTAATGCGTTATAATCTTCCTCATTACCTGACACGCTAAAGGGGAGACACTAATTACCGGAGACCATTTACATGAACAAATGGTTTCCATTGTAGTCTGCCTGAATTCCATGATTTAGCAGACAAGAGGAAAGGAAAATACACAATATACGTGTACATATTACAAATGAGCGTCCATTCATTTATTACGGCGACACTGACAATAACGCAAAGACTGCCGACAGTAACAAAATTGCGACAGGAAAACTGGGTTTCTGTCCAGTATATTCAAGATTTTCTTTGTTATAGGAGCTACCAGAAACATATGTAGTTAATGTGTCAAAAATGTAGATGTTCAGGGGACAGCCCCCCAGTTTTTATAACTATTACTTACCTTGGGTAGAAGCTGCAGCTCCATAGCTACAGCTCCTTGCCCCCTCTGTGGCCCAACGTTTTGCTTCACTGATTGGCTGATTGAAGCAGCCAATCGGTACTACAAAAGTGCCTCCCTCACATGCACACAGGAGGCAGGGCCACCTTTAATAACGATTTCACCCTGGGAAAGCATGTGCTTGGTCTCCCCACTCCCTGGCATATAATCACGCCCTCCACTCAACTCTAAAACCCCCCACAAAGAAACAAAAGTACTTTCTGTACTGATTCTACAAATTAGGAGGACACTGTCAGAGTCATCGCGTCCTTAACTCCTTCTGACCCTAATGTGACCCCACATGAGACCTCATGGCACACACACAGGATAGGGGAGGAGCACCATACTATGCCGATCATATAGCAAAGGAATTACTATTATTATTGATTGTTTTATATAGCGTCATCAAATTCCGTACAATGGGAATGTAGGAATGGTGCAGGTTTGGCGGTGACCCAAAACGGACATGCATTTCGCAATCAGGGGCAGCCTATGGTGATCAGGCACCCTACGCCGGCCAGGAATCACATAAATGATGTGTTTAAAAAAATGTCCCCTGTTTTCATCTTAAAAGTGTAGTCGGCCTACCAAATGGGACATTATGAGAGGAGAAGGAAAGAACACAGGGTGTATTGTGATAGGAGAGCGTCTAACGTCACATGCAGTCTGATGCCTGAGTGCAGCTCTGGTACGTTAGCAGGTATGTAGTAAGGGATGATAATGTGTAAACCTCAGACAGCTCTTAACGTTT
>VKOC01032760.1:0-12079 GCA_009364415.1 Spea multiplicata | reverse complement strand
GTAGAAACCTACTTCGAAACATTTACCAGATCTCTACACTAGAAACCTACTTCGAAACATTTACCAGATCTCTTCAGTAGAGATCTCTAAAGCTTGAAATTATAATAGTTTACTTACTTATGTGATTGATTTTACTCTATTTAAAGCAGTTTCCATAACCAACTTCCCCAATAACATAAAAACCTTGTTGTATTTCATGACATCAAGACATTAGATTGTGTTTTTGCAACTGTGTAGTACATTTAGGTGAGTTTTTGGGCAGTAGGAGACAGGTTCACGTTCCTTGTCATAGACTCTCTACTACCTCTAGGGTCCATCACCACTAGGTAATTTTGGTTGCAGATCTCAGCCTTCATAAGATGAAATAGGCTCTTACATTGAAACCTAATAGCTTTGAAAACACTTACGCTCAAAATGCACAAGCTACATGTCGCCTAATCTATTTATGTGAAATTTTGTAACAATCAAAGTTTCCCTTCAATAATATGACAAATAATTGTTTATCTATCTATAGCTCCTATTTTAGAAGTTTGTGGTTCCATCCACAATGAAACACTGCACCAAACTGCTCTAATGGTTAAGTGTGATGAGAAGTTTAGATCTGTGCATCTGAATCTGTTTTCATATCTTATATTACTTAATAGAGCATTAACTTTTAAATATATGTATAACTGTTATGAAAGAAGAGAAAGGAAGAGAAATGTGATAGAAAAATGTTCATACATAATTACAGGATGGAAGTTTATAAACGTATAAACTATAGAACAAGAATTCATGCTCTAAAACTGGAGGCTTAAATGTAATGGAAGGAAGTGTTACTTTATCGAGAAGGTAGTAGATACATGGCACATCCTCTCATCAGACTTTCTATAGGCTAGCAGAGTGAGGAAATTAAAACATAGAGTGCCCTCCACTAACATTTGCACCCTTGGTAAATATAAGCAAAGAATGATTTCAAAAATTGTCTTTATTAGACCATAATAATGTCTAATAAAAAAAAAAAAAAAAAAATTGTCTTTATTGTTAAATCCTTTATATATTTTCTTCAAAAAAATACACAAATATACGTTTCATGGATATCAAACAATTGCCAACATAACACAGGTTTCTAAAAAAAAGTGAAATATATGTTTGTCACAATTATTGGCACTATTAATTGAAAAAGTATATTCCCATTGGCATTTTACATTTTTTAGTGTACATGGGTGACAAGGAACAGAAAATTGATCAACCATGACTTCCCGTTTCACAGGGGTATAAATATTAGGTAACACATAGGCCAAATTCCCTTAGTCATTCATCAAAATGGGTAATATAGGAATATAGTTGTGATGTGCGGCAAAAACATTGAAAATGCCCATTTCCACCATCAGGACAATAATTAAGAAATTCCAGTTAACTGGAAATGTTATGAATCAACCTGGAAGACGATGTTTGTCTTTATTGCCTCAATGAAGGGGCATAGTTTGAGTGGCCAAAAGAAGTTGGGGTCAGAAAATCTCCAAAACTGCAGTTCATAGTCACCAACATCAACACAACGCATTTCTGTCATCCAAAAACAAACTCAACCATCTTCGGTTTGCCCGACACTACTAGAACTTCAAATGGGATCCAGTTCTATGGTCAGATGAAACCAAAATAGAGCTTTTTGGCAATAAACATCAGAGGTGTGTTTGGTATATAGATATATATATATAGATGAAGCCATATTGCAAAGTACCCCATGCCCATGGTTCAATATGGTGGTGGCTCTTTAATGTCTTATTGCCAGAGGACCTGGACATTTTGTTAGGATACACGGCATCATGGACTCCATCTATCTGGAGGGACTCTGTTTAGAGGAATAGTCTCAGATCCCTTGCTATGTATTCTCCAACCTCATCAGGCATTATAGGAGAAGACTTCGAGCTGTTATCTTGGCAAAAGGAGGTAGCACAAAGTATTGACTAAAAGGCTGTCAGCGGGACGTCCTACACGCATCCCGCAAGGGGGTCTCCGTGTAACTGGAGCCAGAAAGCTTCCAGGTATGCTTAAGGGCCATCAGGCTGAAAGTGCAACTTCAAAGTACGAGATGAGAATTTAACACAGCATAATTAACTATACTAAAATACAAAATTGCTTATTTAATATACAAAATGTACTAATACAAAACTCTCTGAAAAGTCCATGACACCAAATGGACAATAATACTTAACCTAATTTGTTTGCATCCATGTAAAACAATTATAACTAACTTTCCTTACACTTTCACTGAATCTGTCAATGCAAATTAAACAGATTGTCTTACCCTGGGCAGATTTTACTATCAAATATTTGACAAGCTTCAGAAAGAATAATTTCTGTGATAATCCGCATGATGCAGCAGGATAATGATTTGCTGCATACCCGCAATGGGAGTCAAATATATACACTCACTGGCCACTTTATTATGTACGCCTTGCTAGTACTGCATTGGACCCCCATTTTTCCTTCAGAACTGCCTTCATTCTTCATGGCATACTTTCTACAAGGTGCTGGAAACATTCCTCAGAGATTTTGGTCCTTATGGACATGGTGGCCTCATGCAGTTGCTGCAGATTTGTCGGCTGCACATCCATGATGCAAATCTCCCGTTCCACCGCATCCCAAAGGTGCTCTATTGGATTGAAATCTGGTGACTGTGGAGGCCATTGGAGTACAGTGAACTAATTGTAATGCTCAAGAAACCAGTTTGAGATGATGTGAGCTTTGAAACATGCTGCAGTAGCCATCAGAAGATGGGTACACTGTGGTCATAAAGGGATGGGCATGGTCAGCAACAACATTCAGGCTGTTGCGTTTAAATGATGCTCAATTGGTACTAAGGGGTCCAAAGTGTGCCAAGAAAATGTCCCCCACACCATTACACCACCACTAGCCTGAACCATTGATACAAGACAGGATGGATCCATGCTTTCATGTTGTTTACTCTAAAGTCTGACCCTGCCATCTGAATGTCACAGCTGGAATAGAAACTCATCAGACCAGGCAACATTCTTCCAGTCTTCCATTATCCCATTTTGGTAGCCTTAGTTTCCTGTTCTTAGCTGACAAGAGTGGCACCTGGTCTTCCGCTGCTGTAGCCCATCTGCTTCAAGGGTCGACGTGTTGTGCATTCAGAGATGATATACTGAATACCTTGGTTGTAACGAGTGGTTATTTGAGTTACTGTTGCCTTTGTTATCTCGAACCAGTCTGTCCATTCTCCTCTGATCTCCGACATCAACAAGGCATTTTTGTGCACACAACTGTCACTCATAGGATATTTTCTCTTTTTCAGACCACTCTCTGTAAACCCTAGAGATGGCTGTGCGTGAAACTCCCAGTAGATCATCAGTTTCTGAAATACTCAGACCAGCCCAACCATGTTCAAAGTCGCTTAAATCTTTCCCCATTCTGATGCCCAGTTTGAACTTTGGGAAGTTGTCTTGACCACGTCTACATGCCTAAATGCATTGAGTTGTTGCCATGTGATTGGCTGATTAGCTATTTGTGTTAACAAGCAATGTAACAGGTGTGTGTATATATGTGTGTGTGTATATATATATATATATATATATATATATAAATGCAAAGTTTGAAAAGTGCCCTTCACAACCTGACAACCAATGGAATGTCCATGTTTATCAGGCAATTCAATTAGTTTCTATAGGGATAAAGACATTTTGTAAAGCATCAGCATCACATGTAATGTGTTGGGGCCATTTCTATAGTTATTGTTAGATGACAATAACATATAGCTGTAACTGTATAGCACTAAATAATAATGCTTTGCTTTGCTCTGACCCGGGTTGCCCGGAACATTTTACTTTTATGCCTTAACCTCTCCATGTTACACCAACCCTGCTTGAAGAATTTGGATCTTCTGGGGGCAATTGCCTTTCTGCACCATGGCTGATTGAGGAGTTAAAGGGGAAAATCACCACACTATTTAGGGTCTGTTTAACTCTTTAAGCAACAGAAGGAGAAACTCTCTGTAAATCCCCTCTTGTGTGAATAACTCCCAATGTGGTGGTGCTTGTGAGAAAATGTTTCCACTCATACAATATAAAGTTTCGTGAATAAATGAATTATATCTCTGACAAAAGGCATATGTACACCCGTAAACTGCAGTTTTTACATACTTTAGTATTTATTATAGAGACAAATTATCAGCTTCACTAAAAATAAAGATCCCATGGGCTCATACTTTAACAGTTTGTCTGCTATAGTTCATTAAGAACACAAGGTTAGTCATAGAAAATATTACTAGTTGTACAATGACACATAAAGGGTTCATTATACATAGAATATGCTTAAATATTCTTTATATTTGCATGCCCTGTGACCATATATTAATATTAATGAGTATTTGAGAAAATACATTATATCTGTGTTGGCTGGGATTTACCGAGAGAACAGATCATCCCGAGAAACAAACAAAAAAACAGAGAACAGAATTGGAGGAACAGAGCTGACGCTGACTGTACTCAAGAGAAAAAAATAAAAATAGACAAAAGGGAAGCAACGAGAGGAAACAAAGAAGAAAGAAAAGAAACCCAACAGAAAAGACTATAGAGTCTCAAAATTAGTAATAATGATATTATTCTACAGTACAATCTTGATTTTACTGTTACAGACAATCATTGGAAGTTTTGCAAATGGTTTCATGTCAGCTGTTAATTTGATGGACCTCGTAGCCCATGGAAGCCTGAATTCCTCCGACTCCATCATGATGTGCCTTGGCTTATCACGCTTTTTCTTCCAGTGGCTTGTCTTATCAGTGTTTTCCTGCATGTTGTTCTTCCCCAGCTTTTTCATAGCCAGTGTTTTAACTTTCCAATGCTGCTGGCTCTTCTTCAGTAGCATTAGCTTGTGGTGTGTCACTTGGCTGTGTGTGTACTACTGTGTCCGGATAGTCAACATCCAACTTTACATATTTATCCTTTTGAAAAAACATTTCGATCGGCTGGTTCCTTGGTTCCTTACTGCCAGTTTTGCAATTTCAATCGCTTGCAGCACCCCTTATGGGTACAGTGCTGCGGGCACTTTCAACATCACCATGACGGCTAGTGACAATGTTTCAGCACAATTCCTTATGGAGAGCCAGGAAATTGTTTCTGCTTTTAGTATATTCTCTTTTTTGGGTTCTATACTTCAGTTTTTAATTTTCTGCATTGCAACATGGTTGATAGTGTACTCCCTTTTGAAACACACAAGGAAGGTGAAAGTACAAGAAAGGACAGGCTTCAGAGAACCATCACTAAAAGCGCATTACGATGCAGTTCAGACATTGGGTATATTTTTCATCTTTTACTTATTTTACATTGTGTCCTTTACTCTATATATGTTAGAGAGCTTTGATGGTTCTGTAATAGAATTCTTTTTGGTAACGATTATTGGAGCCTACCCATCTATCCATTCTGTGCTCCTGGTTATTGGAAACAAGAAACTCCGGCAAATCATCCAAGACTCTCTGTAGAAAGTTAGATGCTCCTCTTCAGGACAGAAGCTGTCTAAAACATTTACCAGATCTCTAATTTCATATAAACTTTAAAAACTGTTACACACAACATGCACAACCTTTAGAGTTTTGTAATTTAATTATGCTCACTGATGTAATTTCTATGATTTCCCATCAATATTATATATATTATAATATATATAATATATATATAATATATATATAATATACAACAAATATTGTTTTAACATCTAGCAACCTACAACAAACTGTACCTAACAATGAATAATTCTAAGCAATTAAAATATTTTTGGAAAAATAATGTGCTTCTATCCTTTATGTAGTTATATAATGAATCCCCCAACGAATATACATTTACAAGAATCTCTTAAATTTAAAACATTTCAAAGGGATAAGGACATATACTAGGTTAGTGGTATAGCAGACAAGTATGTTTTGGAAAATAAAATATTTAAGAGAATAAATGTTCTGGAAAGTTTAAATATTGTGCATTTTCAATTCATGTTTTGAATTTTTAAGTAATTGTAGTTAAAGGACCCCAATAAAATTGCAAAAACAGCTTTAACAAATGTGTCAACCTCTATTCTGATTCTGTAAAAACCTGGGAATAGTGTTACTGGAATAAGTGTGACAAGGTTACAGCCTGGGATATTACAATGGCTAAGTGTGATGAGAGGTTTAGATCTGTGTACCTGAATCTGTTTTCTTATATTACATTACTTACTAGAACATAAACGTTTAAATATATGTATAGCTCAGATAAAAAAGAAAAAGGTGACGTGTGATAAAAACATTTAAACACTTAACGAAAGATGAAAGGAGGTAAATGATATCATAAGATGGCATGGAGATCAAACTAGAGGCTTGGATATAATGGAAGGAGGTTTTACTTTACTGAGATAAATTGAGCAGCCTCCCATCAGAAGTTGTACAGGCTAATAAAAATACATGAAATCGGCATATGGGAGTTATTACGAGTCTTTACATCAGGAAAAATCAGCAGAATAGATGGGTCTAATGGTTCTTATCTGGCATCAAATTCATCCCAAGATATAATATTATACGGTAGCTACAACTGTAAGTCATGTTAGGCAGACTACCATGTAAACAGAATAAGCAGTTAACTAGGGCCCACGGGAAGGCTCTGGGACTTAAATATATGTTGTACTTTTGGCATTCAAACTTGAAAATGTTCTAGGTTTGGCCCGGAGTTTCTGGGTAAAGTGCTGTCCCCTGGTTCAGTTTCTTCAATGTTCAAGAAGGGAAGTGTTGTTCCATGCCTGCTATCTGCTCAGGTTCCACCTACTCCCCCACTTAAGGCTAACGGGGGCTAGCCCCACCACATGTACAGCTAGCCCACCCCATGAACAAAGCCTTGCTCACAGAAGGAGGGATTTCCAGGTAGGCCACCCAGGGAAGATCCCAGGTATGTCTGTACTGCTGTTTCTTTTAGATATGGGGACATTTGAATGTTTTTTGGTCCCCCAAAACCTATAGCCACCCCTGCAAACACAATATGAACTCTCAACAAATGACTTTAAGCTTATGCTCGTTGTAAGACTTCTTCAGATGAGTTAATCTCTGTTTCTGTACTAATCAACTGAATCAGCAATACCATTGTTGGCTTTACTGATGACATTCTCTTAATGATATATTTAACTTGGAAATGTCCTTGTCTGAGACTACTTCTCATGTTCATTTGCACTCCAATGGAGTCACCAGACTGAAAGGGGCAACTTTAAAGTGGAGCGAAGGAGACTTAACACGTAGCATAATTAGCTATACTAAAATACAAAATACATATATTTAATATATGGAGATTCCTAACACAAGACTCACTGAGGAGATCATGTCTCCAGATAGACATCAATCCTCAACTTTTGTTTGCATCCATGTAAAACCGGAATAACTCATTTCCCTTATAGTTTAAATACAAGCTTGAAAATGTTTTATTTTTCTAGTCACTGAAACTGAATCTGCCAATGCAAATTGAACAGATAGCGTTACCATGAACAGATTTCATTATCAAATGTCTGATAAGCTGCAGTAAGAATAAGTCATTTGATAATCAAAACCTCAGCAAGTTTGAGCCACAGCATACACCAAAATCCATGATTCGGCAGAATAATGATTTTATTGCATAGCTGCAATGGTAGCCATATAACAAAATGACTTGTGTCTTTGGAACATAACAACATATGGAGAGCTGTGGATGATTCAATAATTTAATTGGTTGCTATGGTGATAAGAACAGTTTGTAACATCAGTACCACATTAAATGTGATGGAGCAGTTTTTGTACTTTTGCTATAGTTATAGTTGAGAAAAAACATCCACACAGTTTGTCCATCAGCTAGGGAAACCTGTATATATATATATTAGCACAAGTTAAGCTATTTATGGAGCAAATTGTGTACTACATAGTGGTATACAGAGCAGATCATTTCCCCCCATAAATACTAAACCTCAATCATTTTCTTAAAAGCTCCTACATCCCCTTAGTAAATATATCCAATTGATAAGGTTGCACATGCATACAGATTTTACATGCAAACCATGTAGGTGATTAGAAAAAATCCATAATTGTGCTAAAGAAACAAACTCTAGATAAAAAGACACATGTTGACATGTATGCCAACCTTTTTGCACCTCTGGTGCCACTGCCTTTGATGACTACAACTCCCAGCACCCTTGTCTTCATTCATCCTGAGGGTGAGGGGAAATGTAGCCCTCAAAGGATCATGAATCCATGTTTTTTTGCTTTAAAATAAAAAATACATGTATTTTAAAAATAATTATTGATGTATTTATTATTATTTCTTTTTTATAATCCTGATACATAGAAGATGAATGCTTTGAATATTTTTTATATTTGCATACCATGTGACCATATATTAATATTAATAAGTATCTGAGAAAATGGGTGTTGGTTTTGTGGATTTGTGCACAGAACAGATCATCCCAAAATACAGTAACGACTGAATTGGAGGAACAGAACAGATAACAGCACACAAGAGAAAAGGAAATAAAAACAGACCAAAGAGGGATGAAAGAGACAAAACAAAAAACAAAGGAAGAAAGTCAATAGAAGGAGACTGAAGTGAGGTTTCTTCTTGAGATTCAAAATGGACCATAACGATGACGAGAATACAATATCTAATATTATAGCCTTCATCATTCTACTGTTAGAGACAATAATTGGAAGTTTTGTAAATGGTCTCATGTCAGTTGGTAATTTGATGGACCTTGTAGCCCATGGAAGCCTGAATTCTTCCGACTCCATCATGATGTGCCTTGGCCTATCACGCTTTTTCTTCCAGTGGCTTGTCTTATCAATATATGCCTACATTTTTTTCTACACCAGCTCTGCCTTATCAGATGATATAATCAAAAATTTCCAATACTGCTGGCTCTTCTTCAGTAGCATTAGCTTGTGGTGTGTCACTTGGCTGTGTGTGTACTACTGTGTCCGGATAGTCAACATCCAACGTTACATATTTATCCTTTTGAAAAAACATTTTGATCGACTGCTTCCGTGGTTCCTAATCACCAGTGTTGCAATTTCAATCGCTTGCAGCACCCCTTCTGTGTACAGTGCTGTGGGCACTTTCAACTTTACCATGATGGCTAGGGTTAATGAATCAAGATCATTCTTTATGGACAGGCAGGACTTTGCTGTTTTTAGTATACTTTCTGTTTTGGGGTCTGTGCTTCAGTTTTTCATTTTCTGCATTGCAACATGGTTGGTAGTGTACTCCCTTTTGAAACACACAAGGAAGGTGAAAGTACAAGAAAGGACAGGCTTCAGGGAACCATCACTAAAAGCGCATTACGGTGCAGTTAAAACAATGGGTATATTTTTCATCTTTTACTTATTTTACATTTTTGCTTTCAATGTGTATATGTCGGATTCATATAGTCAAGTACAGGAATTTGTCTGTGTAACATTGGAGCCTACCCATCAATCCATTCTGTCCTCCTGGTTACGGGTAACCACAAACTCCGGCAAATCATCCAAAACTCTCTGCAGAAAGTTGGATGCTATTCTTTGAGAGTGGCCCTAACAGAGACAGAAACCGTCTGAAACATTTACCAGACCTCTACAGTAGTTTTCTGATTTAATGTAAAGCTTGATTAGGAATTATGCAAGATTACTTACTTATGTGATTGATTTACCAGATCTCTACAGTAGCTTTCTAATTTAATATGAAGCTTGATAAGGAATTGTACATGTTAACTGCCTCATGAGTTGGTTTTACTGTTTAAAGCAATTTTCAAAACCTATACGTTGTGTTATATCAAATACTTTAATTGTGCTAAATGTTGTAATCGTTATGATTTCTCTTCAATATTAAAATATATGACAAAGCATTGTTGTGCATCTAATAGCCCCATTTCTAAATATCTTGGTTCCCTTCACAATGAAACATTGCAAAAAGTTCTAATTTGGAATATTGTTGTATGTAATTGGGAATATTGATGTTTGTAGGTAATCCTATTTAATAATTAGTCTACTTTATAATAACTCTAAGCAACTACAATATTTTTTTGGAAAATAATGTGCTTCTATTCTTTCTATAATTAATCTAATTCATCTTTAACAAAGATAACGTTTCGTTTTTCGGATGTAATTATTCTATGTAAAGTTTTAAATGTGAAATGGTATATGTGTATATATGTGTTTATCCCCATATTTATACCCATCTTTATACCCATACTACAGTATGTTTGCTCAAACATTTAAGAATCTGTTAAATTTAGGGGTAATGTAAAGAATGCTAATGATAACAACAAATTCAAAATGATAAAGAGATATAGCAGCATATTAGAGAAGTATATTTTAGAAAATAAAATAGGTAAGAAAATAAATGATCTAGAAAGTGATAAAATTGTGCATAATAATAATTGTATAACATGTTTGGATATTATATACAACTGTAAAATAGTTTTTAAAACAAATAAGAAAAAGGCGTAGTAAAAGTGCTCAAATAACCCTAAGATCACCCTTCTCCCCGTTAAACAACACAGATAATGAATATAGGGTGAGCCACACCAAATAAAGTGAATACAACACCAAAATAAAATAGAATACTAATGTAATAATGCTAAAAAATAATCTCCTCTGTCTAGAAAGTTATTAAATTGTGCATAATGTAACATTGTATAAAATGCTTGGATATTATATGCAACTATGATTGAAAATACGTCAAAAAAAATAAAAACAAATAGCTATTTTCTGCATTTTCTATTCATATGTTAACATTTTAATTAATTGTGGTTAAAGAAACATGATATTGCTGTGTTTATATATTTTAATTTGCTTTGGTTTTTTACCCAGGTTTGTTTTAAAAAAAAAGGTTGTATTGATAGGATAATGTATTAATAAAGTGCAGTCTTAAAACATTATTGTAAGCATGGGAAGTTTAAATTGGGCTCTGGGCAGATCTCTGAAAGCCTAAGGGGAATGTAATTGATCGCAAGTTCTTTAGTAGAATCGTATATTGAATGAAACATTTTAATCCCAAATCTCAGCTGAAGCCATGGAGAGATGTTAACACATGATATGTAGCACAATGCACTTTAATGTATGGTATCCATTGCTGGATTATGTGCCAATAATGTCACAATATCATAAAATCATGGCAGATTTCCAGCTGCCAAGGTCATCGTTTTTGTGTAAACTAACATACTAATCATCCTTCTTTTTTCTCTCCTACCTTTCCCACTGACACTCAATTGAAAGTACATCAGGGGTCATCAATCAGCACACGGGTAACCTGGTTATATCCAAAGCTGAACAACACCCCAAAAATTGTGTGAGACATAATAACCACTGGGTATAACATTATATTTATATATATATATATATATATATATATATATATATATATATATATATATACTATTGTAAAGTTATAAATAAAAGACCTCTGTACAGACTCACGTTTCACGCCAGATACAGTGAGAGACATTAATGAAAAATAACATTACATTATTAATGATAGTATTCCATCTATGCACTCAATAATCCTTGCTCAACGTTAGACTCCAATTCTCCAGATAGTACCTTGATTTTCTTTGGTCAGTACAGATGACATTAGTTGATAGCAGTGTTCTCATGATAATCATTTTTCAGCCTCCAACCACATCTCCATGTTGAAGAGATTCAGTGTTCTCTTACTGCTACTCATTGTAAAATGTGTACTTCTCTGTATTTTACCACATCGTTTGCAGGTAACATTTCTTTATTACCATATAAAAATTCTTGGAAAGGACAAGAATTTTTATAGGCAAAGGTCAGACAGAAAGCTGACGGTGAGGGTGGTGTTGATTTTCCATGTGGGATAGCTACATGCACGTTTAATGCCATCAGTTTTTTTTTAGTTAAAACGTGTGGGTCACTTTAAGCATGTTAGCTACTAAAGCTCTAGAAATAATATCAGCCTTTTTTTGGCCGGACTGGGAATGAAAAGCAGTCCTGGAAACATTTGGACAGCAGCCCCATATATTTTATCTCGTGGTCGACTCATTTTTATCACATTATTTGTATTTAAATCACAGAAAACAAACACAGGAGTTGACGGTAAGTGACCTACAA
>VKOC01032759.1:0-12152 GCA_009364415.1 Spea multiplicata | reverse complement strand
TGCTGTTCTAGGTCTGTCACACACACCCCAAATCTTAATGTGCCCAGGGCGCATCTCTTCCTGCTGACAACTTACCTCCATCTTATGATTGCTCAATTGACCTCTTACCAGACGTGGCTCCACCTTATCTGAGCCTGAATCTCGATGACTAAAGGGCTATATAGAACAGAATCTAGCCAAGGGTTTTGGAAAGTTTTGCTTTCACATTTTGCTGATTTTCTTTCTATAAGAAATGTAGCAAATTCACTAGACCTTTACCATAAGTTCAGGATCTGCCTTATCCCATGTAAAACCAATGCCAGCCTATAGTCAATGAGCCATTTCAATATTGATTACCAGTAATAGAACCTCTGTGCCCAGGTAGGCTAATATGGTGATATTTGTGCTCATAATATAGATAATAGCTCAGACATCCATCACTTAATTTAACTATTATAATTATCTTGTAGTCAGCTCCAGGGTAGGAACATTTAATTCAGTTCACCATAAAATAATAATCAAAAGTAAATTAGTTATATCATAATAGAGCTGTGTAGCTTTCACAGCATGGACATAAATCCTAGGAAACCCATTAAACAGTAGTGCTTCTATCATGATCACAATAGACAAGAACAATTTTAATCTTCCCTGAGAGATCAGCATGCCATATACTACATTTTTCCCAACTCCCCAGTCTTGGTACATTTAACCTACACTGTGGTTTTGTGATATTTTCTTTTTCATAGAAACAACTAAATACATGTGATTCTGAGAAACATATATATAAAATTAACTTTCCTTATTTCAAACTAAAGAATAAACAAAAAAGTAAATAGCATAATACAAGTGTATTCATTAATTAATGGGTGGGCAGATAAAATCAGTTTGCTCATCTCACTGTGCATTAGAAAATGCCAACTATGTTGAACTTCTCCAGCTGGGAGGGCTGAGCTACACCGTCAAAATGTTTCTGAAATAACCCTATACCTACTATGAACTATGCTGGTCAAGCAACAAAATGTTTCCATTCTAACTCCTGCAGGACTTTTTCTCCCAGTTCTATTAGATACATCACCCATGAGGATGGTCAATTAGTTCAAATTAGGTTGTATTAAAAGAATAGAAGAAGAGAAAAAATAGGTAAAACATATTTTGGGAACATCTTGGATTTGGCCTATAAGATAAGTAGTTAGAAACATAACATTTGACAATAGCATACCTTGATTTTAACGCACTGTTCCACTGTTCTCGATAGCTGCCCCATTGTCCTGCTTTTCCTGAGCAGTAAGGAGCTCTCAAGGAACCAAGAAAACCAGACGTAAACAGGAGATGCTGATAAAAAAACAGCTTTTATTAAAAAATAGTAAAAATAAATCTAAAGCAGATTTAGGAAAATATGGAATCATAGTTAAAAATACAATCCAGAGGTCAAACCAAAACCAGGTAGTCACAACGAGCCAGCAGCGCTGCAGGGGATCTGCATCTTAGTCTCATAGTCAGACCTATATGAGGTTTGATTATAAGACGACCCCGATTGTAAGACCAGATGTCTTTTTCAGAGCATTTGCAAATACGGTATATGTGAGTAGAAATTGCCTGATATATTAAGTATTCCCCAAGCATTTGGAAATCTGTTTTCTGACAGTGACTGTTTCCTTGCTTTTAACACTATACATATGATTAACTTCTAACAAGCAGATAATCCCCAGTTAATGAAATGACCAACTAATTTATATTCTTTCTGTAAGAATGTAAAGGTCTGGGCACTGGTGATTTTAATAAAAGAAACATAAAATATCTGTTTCCTTGTTCTACATGCCCACAGGAACCTCTCCATGACTTAATATGTTTTTCCAATTATAAGGCTGAGGGCATTTTATTTAATGTGTCATAATACCTGAAATTAAAAAGGAAAGCTAGGCAGTAATGTTGACTAAAACTGCAGGCGTTTGGTTATCTGAGCGAAATGTGAAATGAAAAAAAGCTAATTCTTTCAGAGGTTTTATTTTACAGGGCAAAATCTTAACCCATTTGTGACAATGGCTGTTTTAGCATTTCCTGTGGTACTTATGTTCATTTTTGACTATTACTTGAAACAAATTTTACTCTCTTACAAAAGCTAATGAAGAAAACTGCTCAATAGATTCTAAAATTTGTTTAGAAATACTTTTTTACATTTAAAAAAAATAATGCATGTTATAGTACAAGTAGCATATTGCTATTTCAACATATGTTTTTCTTTTTCAAATATGGTCATACTGCCCCA
The DNA here is from genome assembly GCA_009364415.1 of Spea multiplicata. Taxonomy (NCBI): domain Eukaryota; kingdom Metazoa; phylum Chordata; class Amphibia; order Anura; family Pelobatidae; genus Spea; species Spea multiplicata. Next base: position 9,907 of record VKOC01032759.1, on the reverse strand, counting down.
TGTCCTATTTGAGACACATTTGAAGCTGGCCACTCCAATTTACCCCCATCAAACCATATATGTTTGAAAACTAGACAGCCCATGGTATTTCAAATGCTAGTATTTTACATGTACTAAGTCTACCACCAGCCTTTGTCAAACTTTGTGGTAGTAATTTATTTGCCTTTTTCACACACATTCAGGTATAAATTTACCCCACCAAATCATATATTTCTGAAAAATATTTCTGACACCCCATGGTATTTCAAATGCTGTTATTTTGCAGTCCTATTTTTTGTTTTTTCTTCCACATACATTCTACTTTAGGTATGAAATTACAGCTCCTAGTATAGGTTACTGTCAACCAACACTCCCAATATGTGTTTAGCAACATCTCCTGAGTACAATGATACCACCCTAAAAGGCCGCATTTGGGAAGTGCGCATTTTTGACACGTGGTTATCCTGCCCACATGTGTTATTTGGGACATCTTTGAAGCTGGCTAATTCAAGTTACCCCACCAAATCATATATTTTTGAAAACTAGACACCCCAGAGTATTTCAAATGCTGGTATTTTAACCTTTTCCATGCAATAATTTTACCACCAGCCAAAATTTGTGGTGGTATTTGTTGTGGTTTTTCCAGGCACATTCTATTTTAGGAATGGATTTACAGCTCCTTTTATACATCAATGTCAACCAACCCCCATTTTATCTTCAGCAACATCTAACTGCAGCTACAGTGCATGGTGGATTATTAGGAGGTAAAAGGCCACCTTTTTTGCAAGTTTGCATATTTTAGAAATTTGAAATCTGGTCAGTCTCTGCCCATGTTTTCGGACCATCTTTGAACCTGGCCAATTCGATTACTTCATGCGCGCATTTAAAATGCCTGCCATTTTGTGAAGATATATATATATATATATAATTATAATATATATATAATATATATATATATATATAAAATAAATGTGGACTTTTTTTGACATTTTTTTGCGAACTGGATAGAAAAAAAAAAAAAAATTCACCATTGACACTAGTGGGGAATTATTTTTACATATAACCAACATTTTTTTAAACTATTTTTCTTATTTTCTTATTTATTTTTTCACATTTCAAATCCCCTGCTGCAGATTTCGCTGTTGCTGAATGCCTTGAGGAATTACAGGAACACCATTTTGGAGAAGAAAGAGATCAAACTCAATTGTCGCTAATGGGTTGTTTTTCCATTTTGAGAACTAGTTTAATTTTAAAAGGGCACTGCCATCTTGCAAGAGGCAAAAATTTATTTAAAGCCATGTTTTTCCATGACATGCTTTACACATCAGTTGTCATCAAGCTTACATAATATTGCCCTTTTAATGTTAATACCATGGGGAGACAAAGTAGCAAGATACTTCTTGTATCACTGGGGATAGTATCAGAACCCATAACAAAGAGGATTGTCTGAATTCAACCAATTGGAGCAAAAGGTGGACATTTTAAACTCCTCGCACCTGGAAACACGATTTTCCCTGGAAAAGCTGGCGTGTTGCCATCCAAACATGCGTCAGGTATACTGGTTTAAGAGGTTGGTCACCACGTTGGGAAATCATACCTCACTACTTCTTGCGAGCATTTGAAATATCTTGAGGTGTTTAGTTTTAAAAATATATGGTTTAATGGGGGTAAATTGCATTGGCCTGCATCAAAGATGTCCCAAGTAGCACATGGGGCAGAATGACCAGATTTTGGGGAAAATGGTTTTGAAATAGAAAAATGCTACTTGTACTTATTGCCCTATTGATTGCAAAAGCCCATAAAACATGGGGTATTTCTAAACTCAAGACAAATAGTAGAATATATTTAGCAGTTTTTTTCATTAGCTTTTGTAGAAGAGTAAAAGATTTTTCAAATGAAAAGTCCTTTTTTCAATTTTTTATCATATTTTATTATTTTTGTTATAGGAAATTAGATAATATGATCAACAAAAAAGGTATCTGAAGAAGAAAACCCTTCTTGTCCTGAAAAAAAAAATAACTTGTGGGTACACTAAAAAAGAGAGGAAAAAATTACAGCTAAACATAAGCACTGCAAAAGTGTTAAAATAGCCTAGGTCACAAAGGGTACAAAAAATAAATAACAGGCTGGTCCATATGTTAATGGTATGTATCTCCTTATTATAGTTGATTCTATTGTTGTATGGTTTTATATATTTGGCAGAGTCAATTCGGTTTCTACCATAAAATTGACCCAATAATTCTTGAAGAGAAACACTTTTTTCATTGTAAGTTTTAAATGTTAAATTAAAAGTCCAACATCTTTATTTTTACGTAAATATTCCTATGCACTTGTATGGGTTATTTAATAAGAAGTATATAAAAAGAATACATTTTACAGTTGTGTGGCTACATAGCAGCAAGACCAGAGACATTTCTCCAACAAGCTATAAACATTTAAAAAGCAAAATGTATTCTGCACTTTTTACAGAAACAAGGAACTTGATTGATAGCTACATCTGGTTAAAATGTATCACACTAAACATTAGCAATAAAATGAAACATTTTCTACCAGCCACTTCATACAGTAAAAAGCCTCAAAGTGTCCATAAATACCAGTCCATTTTCCTCGCTTTCTCGTGAACCTTTTTACTTAGAAAAAGTGATTAACATCTCTACATTGTACCGATTCTGCATTTAGACCAGAAAAACCTATCCACATATAAGCTTTAACCTGACCTTTTTTCATGAATATCACTGCTTTCAGGATAACTTAATTAATTCCTAAAAATACAAATAGCTTGTGCTTTTTGTTTTGGAGATGCTAACACAGTGTTGTGTATAGCAGTACTTTTCCCACCTCCCCAGCCCCATCAGTGGCTTTCAGCTGCTTTAAACACTGCATGGAGGGAAGACCTTGAGAAAGCAGGGCATTTTCTTCATTGAATAAAGCTTCACAGTGCAGGGGCAGCTTCATGGACAGCAGCAGGGTATATTTGATCCCAAAACAAGTGTGTGGACTGGGCCTGATCCCCCTCTGCTGCATGTTTGCTCCAAGCAATGTTAACCCATTCAATGTCGGAAGTGTACCAACACTGAATAATCCAGCTTCATCAACCAATGAAAGTGATCATACAGTGTTAACACATGCAATGCTACATTATGCAGCTTCAGTGCTGTGAAGTATCTTCGACAGCATTGACCTGGAAGTCAAAGATACTTCCAGGTCAGTTGCTGTCAGTTAGAGGACCTAAATCTAGAGCACAAACTTGAGCTTCCCTGCCCAATTTGGAAAGCCCGCTGGCAGTGGAAAATACATTATTTATAGCTGCAGCATCCATTTATTTCTACTGCCAGTGGCCTTTCCAGCTAGGACAAGAAGGCTCATATTTGTGCTCCGGATTTCATTTGCTCTACATGTGCTGGGACTTTCATTGCTGTTAGTTAGACTCTACAGTAGTTCAAACTGCTAAAGAGCCCAGAATGGGATGGGGTTTAGTAGATGACATCTATTGGTTACGATTGATCTGATTATTATGACAGCCACTAGATGACCCCTCTTATTAAGGACATCTGGCAGGGAAAGAGAGGGTGGTCATCCAGATCAATAAACAAAAAGAAAACACTCATTATGAATAAAAATAAACATTTTATTATTATTATTATTGCATTTTTATTACATTACCAATTACGGATTATCTGACTAGTGACTTTGTCATTAAATATTGATTGAATTTAGAGATGAATGTCAATCTCAGGGGAGGGCAGCCACCTTTTGGCCTGTGTCAAAAAGTATGTGTTTCCCTAGGCTAATAACTTCAGCCGTTCGCACCAGACATTCTAAAAATATGGCTGAGCCTAAGCAGTTCTATAAGAATTCCTCCTGAAAGTTGTTGCAGGTCTGATCTGCAGCTACCTTACACACTTGTTTGAGATTATTGCTGCCAAAGGAGGCTCAACCAGTTGTTCCACCCACAGTATGAATGTTTAATGGGTGTTTTCAGTGACATGAAATGGTATTATTTCTTAAGCATGTGGTGTTCGTCTATTATTGTGACTTTAACGTAAATTAGATCACACTTAGTTAACAATTAATGCAGAAAAACCAGGTAATTCCAAAGGGTTCATTTACTTTTCTTTGCCACCATATACTAAAGTTTATATTGTGTAAGAAATTTAAAAAAAAAAAAAAAGTTTTTACCAAGGTTTTTTGTAACATTCCACATTAAGATAAACATATAGCTGTATTATTGCCCTAAATGCGAGCTCTATTTTTATACTTTATACCAGTTTGTCCATTAAATGTATCACATATCTTTTATTTATTTTTTAAAAAAATCATAAAAATATGTTTTTGTGCTATTACCAATTTTCAGTACTTGTTTGCAAAAATATACTTACATTTTATTTTTTATGTACTTAAGTCTATGATGCAAAATTCACCTCAAGGCAGCTACCAATGAAAAATCAATACATAGTTTTCCATGAGGAACCAATTTTTTCCCAGGAAATATTTTTAAATGAAAGGATGCAAAAATTGTTTAAAATCTCCCAGCCTGACCTAGAAAAATCTTTTACCTCTGGTGAGCTAGGGTCTGTATGTAAATGAGGTAGAACCTTGATTATTTAGCCAATGTCCTGCTATGAAGTTCTCTCTATTCTATCCACTTTATCATTTCATAGGCTGTTTGGACCTATCAACATCATTCTGTAACTTGAAAATAAGGGATAGACAACTTAATAGGGAAGAATAATATAATAAATCATATGAACATTGTTTTTAAAAAGTTTGTAATATATATTATCAAATAATGTTATAACTACCGTATTTGCTCGATTATAAGACGAGGTTTTTTTCAGAGCAAATGCTCTGAAAAATACCCCTCGTCTTATAATCGAGGTCGTCTTCTAATCAGACCTCAAAAATGTCTGCTGGGGCCAGGCTGCTCACCGGTGCTTCGGTCGCGAGCAGCGTCTCCTCTGCAGCCGGAAAACAGGAAGCTAGCAGCACTGCCTCCCCCCTCCCTTCTCTGGGGGCGTGGCCAGAGAAGTTGCTCGCACAGCCGGGCCCCTGCAGAAGTCTTCGAGTGGGAGATCTGCAGTTCAGGTAAGGGGGGTGGGGGAGGGTTTTTGGGTAAGTATGTGTGTTTAATGTGTTAAGTATGTGTGATTAATGGAATGAATGAGTATTTAAATGTTTGTGAATGAGTGTGTGTGTGATAGCATGGATGTGTAAGGGGTGGTGGTGGTGGTAGCATGGCATAGGGAGTCTGTACTCACACTCCTATCATCCCCAGTTTCCAGCATGTACTGGCTGCCTTGGCTTGATAGGAGTGTGATTTCTGTTAGCAGTTATATATATATATACCTCCAGAAATGCCTTTTAACCACCTATATTCCACTCTGCCCCATGATATGCCTTTTAACCCCCTATATGCCAATAGTGATTAATACTTGAAATAGTCTCATCTGTGTCATAATAATATGAAAGACTGTGCTGTATTCACAAAAACATTGATCTCAGAGTCTTGAATCTAGACACAAATAACACAAATAGAAGAATATAGAAAACATTTTTCACACCCACTTTGCAGTTCCACCATGTTTATTTTTCTGAAGACATATATAAAAGAATATGGATTTTTCTGAGTGGATGTGTTCAGTAACACCCCCCCCCCCCCAAATACAGCAATACTCCACATGCATGGATAAGCAATTTTCTCAGACACTGTGGATTCAAAACTGGAGCATGTGCATTTCAGTTTGGGATTTTGACAGATCACTTTACTGGGCCCATGTCTCATTTAAGATACAGTAAAGGTTCCAAATATCAAGTTAACCCCATAAAATGATATATTCCCTGAAAACAAAAAGCCCAAGGACCTCAAAGTCACCCACTTACCTTTCAGTTTAGTGAAACTAGGGTTCACACTAGGATCCAGTTGGTGGATAGTTAGAGGTACAGTTAGATGTTCGGTTACATTACTGTATAGTGTTAGGGATGATGATCAGATTAGGTCCCTGGCTATTGAAGTGAGACGGATCGTTGATTAGTGAGCAAAAAGGTCATTATTAGGTTAAATATATATTGTATTTTTTATATGTATAGTTATCAGATCACTTGTAAGTGACAAGTTTAGGCCACTGACATTGATCAGTGAGACCGATCAATAATCAGTGACCTAAAATGTCACTGACAAATGATCAGGTAATAATTATTGATAATTTTGTTTATTAATAATTTGTGAGGGGGGGTTATTATTACCTTTGATGACACCTCCCTCTTTCTAGGGCAGGGTCATCCAGGGGATGCCATAATGATCAGATCACTCCGATTGGCCAGCAGTGATCCATCATCATCAGCCCAAGCTTTCAGGCAGACCAGCAGCAGCAATGCCCTGTAACAAACAGGTATTAACCCCTAAAATGCTGCAAAATTGAACACTTTTTAACACTGCCCTCGTGGAGCAGGCAGCAGGGGATTGTTGTGGCAGGTCCCCACACAAGCACAAACATCCTCCTTCTCTGAAGCTGTCTTCTCTGAAGATGTTAAGCCTGTTCAATCGCTCCTGTAGGAGCGATCAAAGGCTTGGGGGGGGGCTCGGGGACTGTGCTGGTCTGCCTTGAAATAAATGGAATATGTATTGGACATACTCAGGATAACAAAAATTTAATTGTGGCCAATTGGAGTTTTTTTTAACAATTCAATCACTACAAGGATAAACGTGTAGACTTTCTGTGGATCAGTAACAACTGTGAATAATATCTTGCTAATGATTGTGTTACAGTAGCTTGCTTTTATATTTAAGAGACAAAACAGATTTTAAAATAGAATTTACTGTCAAATGTTATTGAAGGACTTTATTGATTTATTTTACAGTGGTTGTAAAAAAACATGTGAATAGACCAACAGCATAATTCACAGTTACTAATTGACACATTAATTAACTAAGGTATACTCTGTAATGCAAAGACGTGCAGACCTCAATGACTAACACGATATAAAGTGTGACCCCACAATATTGACATTTGAATTTGAAGGTAATTGTGTCCATTGAAACATAAACCTCCAGAGAGGACAGCCTTAACCTACAGAAACTAGTGTTTCTTATAAGTCATTATTGGTTCAATTCCAAAATCTAAAAAAAAAAAATTGAAGATAAAAACACAAGTACACCCAGGGGACAAATGTAAAATTAGTAATTGCTCAGATGCACATTTACAACTAGTGTATCCGCTAAGCCCACACAGCGCAGATCCTATGTCTAAACTATGTAAAAACAATGTAAAACAAAATACAAATTAAGTTGGAAGGCCTGCTAACCCAAATGCATAATTTGGCCCTGCAACATAGGACATTGTGGTTGGAGGACCATGTGGGGCAACTCATGACCGGGTCTGGCTGACAATCGCCTCCTTCAACCTGGGTTAGGAGGCCCAGAAGGAGGAACACAAGGCCATCTAAACAGTGGTGTCAGCATGGACCTGCTAGAGGGAGAAAAGTAAAGGCTCTAGAGGAGAAGAGGCGGCCCATCAGATTACGTGATCCAGAGGGAACGAGTGTAACATGTGACAGACAACAGAGCCAGCTGTAAGGCTGGGGAGTCGACGTAGGAATGAATAGGATTCTCAAGCTGGAAGATAGCGGTCACATTGGAGGAGATAACAGTGGGAGCCATCGACTGGAGGCAGTTAAGACCAGGAAGGATGCCAGTAGTGGGGCATTTATATACCGTCGCAAGGTTCCAATTGGGGACGCAGTGGACACAGCAGGAGACCATTACAACAGCGGTCACATGACCATGAAGAGCCGTGGGAAATAGTGGAGAGATGAAACCCTGCCTTGAGCAGATGGGAAGCATTGTAAGGGAGCCTGTTCAGGACACCAGTGCTGTTTGCTGATACCACAGGCACCTCACCAGAACTGAGGATGGAGTACAGTACAGAAATGGCTGCATGGTCAGAGGGTACCCAGCCTGGTGACTTCAGGCATTTGCGATTTTAGCTAGTGTTATTTTGGGAAAAGACCTTGGATCAGTGCTCACATATATTCTGCTATATGGATAACATTGGAGCTACAGAGTATATGGCGGCCTGGCAACATTATAACAAGCAATTTCTTTAATGGAAGGCTGTATGCTCGTCTATTCGTTGGGATCACAAGGGCACTGCCTTGTGACTCAAAGTAACTGCACCTCCAGGCAGCTCTTTCCATGGTATGCCGGAGGTACTGGTAGCACACCATCAGCAGGACAAAATAAGGGCTACTCTTGGGAGTACAATAAGCTGAAGATTGAAGCTTGAATGATCAGGCTGCTCTGGACTCCATTGTTTGTGAAAGTGTAACAAAGGATCAGGGGCTGCTGGCAAAGGGGACAACGCCAGGAAAAATAAATGAGGTGTGACTGTGGCTTCGGCCCTACAAAGCTAGGGTGGCTACCTAGTTAAAATAGATGGGCTTTAAGCAGGTTTTCAGATCCCATTTCAAAGAACTGAAGAGGGATGTCAGGGTCCCACACACCGACACAGTCTAGTAGAGTCTAGTTGCAGGGAACACACAGGATAGTCTTGCAGCCCACAAATTACACGAGCAGCAATCCAGCAGAGAAAGGACAATTACTACTGTTCATTAAGCTGAGCAGAAGAGGTATGTGCAGAGCAGTACTCAGAGGAACTGATAGTAGGAGGTATAATCACAGCTCAATCTTACCAAAATGTACCAGAGAAAAGCAACAACCATAAACCTGTATCAAAAACAGTAGGAGTTGCTAAAGGTGTCTCTCAGGAGTCAGTCTCTCAGAAGTCAGTAAACTAACAGCAAAGATTACTACCAAGACTATAGTCAGATTTATTTTTTCATGTAGCAGGCGTTGAAAGGATACAGGAGGGGCTATTGCATAAGGGATTGGAGGAGACCAGTGACATTCCCACTTTTGGAAATTCTTGGTACAAAGCTTGGGGAGATATGTGAGATGGAATATGAATGATCACTGTTTAAGGCAGCATTTGTTTTGGCCTTTCTTGGAGAGATGTTGATGAGTGAGCTCATTGGCCCATCTCGTACTTCAAGAGGGGAGTGTTGATGGAGGATGTGTAAATGGCACCTGACGCAGCAAGTATTTTTATCAGACAGTTAAAGACAGACCAACTGAGGAAGGGTTTTACAATTACCATAAGGCTTTTTGGTTCTGTTCTCTGTCCTTAAAAGTGCCCGACAGAATTTTTGCAGCCACAGGCAGAGGGTCTGCTGTTAATAAACGGCAATGGTTCCTTTTTGTTGTAAATCCAGTTCACTAAGGATTTCCGAAAATGTATCGTAGGGGTGGGCTTGTCATTCATTGAGTTCAACAATATTATTAAACAGATGCGGGCACTGGGGTTCAGAAACACTTTGATCTTACGTTAGGCTTCACTTAGTTTAAAGGATTTTTTTAGTTTCGGTTTCTGGCGGCAGGCATTGCAGTCTTGGCTTTTACAAATGTTGGCATTAGGTTAGCGTAGTTAGTTTGGTGTTATCTTATGTTTTGTTCCAGATGCAGATCAATGCTGGATGGCTTATGAGGAAAACCATTACAGGTGTCCCTTGAGTGTGACTGGTGTTAGTCAGTTTTGTTATAAGATGGGGTTGATAAAAGTTGATGGTGTGTAACCCTCATGGGGTATCCGTCTACAAAGATTTTAATTTTATCTTTGGAGGAAGGATTACACTGTTTAGTACTGATTAAATAAATAAAGGTGTGTCACAGTGTGTTGTTAACTAACCTGTGTCATTATTGGGGTAGAGCCATGTAATGGGGTGAGTTTGGGATACTGTGGTTGGCACAGAAGACCAATATCCAGTGCCGTGATCATGTATATACAGAAATTACCAAATTTTGTCCAAAGTGATTTATGCACTATAGGTGAAGTTTTTGTATTCATTTGACTTTAGTGGCCTTTTGGTCTAGTTT
>VKOC01032751.1:0-13901 GCA_009364415.1 Spea multiplicata | reverse complement strand
GCCCGGCTGTGCGAGCAACTTCTCTGGCCCCGCCCCCAGAGGAAGAATTAAGTAACACTCTGCTAGCTTCCTGTTCTCCTGCTGCAGAAGAGACGCTGCTCGCGTCCAAAGGACCGGTAAGCAGCCTGGCCTCAATCGAATTTTTTTTGAGGTCTCATTAGAAGACGACCTTGATTATAAGACAAGGGGTATTTTTCAGAGCAAATACGGTACTTCCCATGAGCCAGGTCCAGGGGCTTGGTAAACTCTGCTTGAAGCAGGTAATCAGTGGCAGGAAATGGCTTCCATTGAAATTACTCACTCGCAGAGTTAACAAAGCAATCAGACCTGGCTGATGGAAAGTATATCAGGAGCAAGGAGAACCGAACACATCTCTTGCACAACAAATAGCTGGGGAGTGGTCAAAGAGGCAAATGCATCTGAGGTATTTCTGCAGAATCCCCCTTTACAAAAAGTTCCTTTTTTATCCTACAAGTTGTTGAGCAACTCAAAAAAAGAAAAAATTATCTTACTGCATTTCTTGCAGTGAAACCCTTGATTCATATCTGCGTGTACAAAACATGCAAATAAAAATGTACTCAGATCACAAATGGTTTAAGTTGACACTTCGTAAGTGGCTTCAATGTTAAAATTAATTCCTATGTGCATTTTGTATGACATAAGGCCTGGAGTGGTACGTTTCTGTATGGTAATATGAAGCATAAATCAATAATAGCATGTTGGCAAGTTTTAGACCAGGGAGGAAGCTTGGCCTAATTGCATTGTGATGCACCACTGTTAGCAAAAAAAATACTTAGTGTATGTATTCTTACCAAATTGGACTTTATTGATTAGGAACCCCATAGAATGAATCCCATAACGGTGAACACACTGCCTAAAATAAAAGGCTACATGTTACTGTTAAATTGCAAGTAAATCATATAATGTACAGCTAATGGTGCAAAATCTTAAAATCATAACTGCCCCTTTGTCATTCCCCATCCCCAAAAGAAATGTCAAAGCTCTGAGTTCTATTCAAACTGAATATTTTAGGAACTGGATTGTGGCAATGCTTTCATTCCACAGGAAGTAGAAAGAAGAACCAACACCTTGCCCATTATCAGAGACCAGATGGGTTGCCAAAATATATACTGTTCTGAGAAACTATTGAGCTACTTATTAGGAACTTGGACAAGGGCTGTGTCAGAATCCATTCAAGCTGCGGAGCTTCTTCTCTCTAGTTTCCCTTGTCTCGCTACAGTTCCCCTGTCTCGCTACAGTTCTCCTGTGTCGCTACAGTTCTCCCTTTACTGTAATCCAATCCTGGATTTCCTTATGCTGTGCCCTGTACTTCTTATTCTTTGATTCCATATCTGCTCATAGCTTCAGCTCGTTTCCTTTATAAGGTTTTGCATTTAGATTTACTGTTTAGTTTCAGTTTATTAGTGATTCAGTAGGCAGGGTTTAGCACTAGGAAACACCGAATATTGGAGTACTTTGGCATAGTGGTGGGCTAAGCATACTATTGCCATATGATATAACTAAATCAACAATTGTTATTATATAGTCCTAGGCTAGTCCTGTATTTACGTGTGTCAGTCTTTTATGTGCCTTTTCCCTGAATCATCTGAGGATTTTGGTTCCTCTCTCTTCTCCCCCTGTCCCAGTTAAGATATCCTATCCTTGCTTAAAGGAGAAGCATCTGAGGATCCCGGCTCCTCACTCTATCCCTTGTGTTCCTTGTTCCCTGTCATTTGTTGTGTCCTGTATCTTGTATGCCTTGTCTGGCTATGTTTATTGCTTGGTCTCCCTGTTCCTTGCTCTGTCCTCCTTGCTTGCTATGTTCTGCTGTTACTCTGCTTAGCTTCTCTACTCCCAGCCTGCAGCATCCTGCACATTCGTCAGAAGTGCTATGTCTCATGCCTGGTCCAGGGTGACTGCAAGATATCACTTTGTTTTGTACTGGACAACATCCGCTGCTATGTCAGGTGCCTGGTATGTGGCCGCACAACCCTAGATGCCCACCCGGGAGAGTGCAGTCGCCCTGCAACAGGCCCTGTCCAACTCTGCTACTGCGCAATAACCTCTAAGCACCATCTTTGGATGCTCTGGGTCATTACAGTCGTCTGTATGGACCCAGTCCCTGACAGGCTGCAAAAGCAATAATTACACAATATGAGGAATTCACCACCCTGTTTGAAATAAATTACACTGTAAAAAACACAAAACGACTCAGGGTTTGGGCCTGCCATGTGTTGAAACGTATTACAGACTAATCACCCTGGCGAGAGTAGTAGACTGGGTCAGGGGGGCTGCACACAGACAGTGGGTAAATCTGGTACAGCTCACATCTCAAATCCCCTTGCAGGTACTTTCATGGGTCAGAAAGGTACACTGGTCGACTATGACTCACCCGACCGTTACACCCACGCTCAAAGTCTTGGCCAAAGTAGTATTCAGGCAGGAACTTATCACCTACCCCTCCCTGTTTACTCTCATACTTTATAACCTTGACTTTCCCCCAGGAGTTCCGCAACTGCCAGTAGACCGCTTATTCACAAGATTGCTGCTGAGTATTTGATCTCACGGCCCATTGCTCCATAAGCAACCGCATACAGGAATCAACATATAAGCTTTTGGTGCGGTGGTACCGCACTCGACACCTGTTACATAAATTGTACCCAAGCATCCACAAGAAGTACTGGAGATGTGGGGAGGAGATCTTCTTACACATTTGATGGGACTGCAAAAAGATCAACCCGTTCTGGTCAATTATCCTGTGCTAAGCACACCACAGGGCTGGACTAAACATATGACCCAACAGGAGTGCTCCTATACCACACCAAATTACCCAAGCAGTATAAAAAAGTCTCATTCACCATATCTTAAACACTGCCAAATCCTTAATTCCGCTGTTTTGGAAAATGAGTGAATGTCCCGGCCTTGCAGTTTGGCTTACAAAAATAGAAGAATGCCATTAAATGGAAAAGCTTATTTTGAACTCTGAAGGCATCACTTGACGAGCATTGTAAAATAAACTCAGAATTGTTTTCAATTGTTTGCAAAAAGTAAAGCAATAGAAAACCAAAAGTAGAACTCTGATGACTAAAAAGACTCTTTAGTTTAGATTTTGTAGATGAGAGAGAATTTTTTTTTGTAAATGTATATTCCTCCTTTATTGTGTGGGCACTTTGTTATTGTGATAATATTTGTCGGTGTGGGAGTCTGCCTGCCAGCAATGCACTTACCCTGGGCTCTGTCCTAGGACCCAGGCAGCACACCAAGCCAGCCCCTCCACAGCCGCTGACCTCCCTGCAGAGGGCTTGCACGTGATGTCTTAAAGGCGCCCAGTGCCTAGTAAGGCTTCCTATGGAGGCTGAGCTGCCTTGGCACAGCCTGCTTAGTGTAAATAGGCTGGTTGGGGAAGAGAACTTCCTTGTAACCAGGCCACTAAGCAGTGGTACAGTTGACGTAGGCCAGAATAGCACAGTACTATTCAATGGGTACACAGGGCTTGACTGAGCTTATGCCAAAAGACAAAACATGCATATCACATACAAGGAATACTGTGACACAACACGCACATATCAACAGCATATACAGGCCTTGCATGTGTATGGTCAATAAAAAAAAGTACACCTCAAACATTAAAAAGAAACATAAAATGGGGTAATGTTAAAGGAAGTAATGTCTAGATACTAATTAAGGAAAAAAGCAAATAAGAGATACTTAAACAGCTTTACAACATTCTTATTATACTAGACTTATGGGATTTGAAATGAAATGCCATTGATGTCAAGGATCTACTTGCATTATATGTAAATACAAGCTTTTAGGGGGTAGGACTTTACCAAGACTTTTTCTTTTTTACTATATTCGATATTAAAAAACTAAGTAAGGCATTTAGAAGAATAATGCATTATAAATACCATACTTGATTTATAAACACATTGCTGCTTGTACACATTTTGACTTCTAGGGCTGGAAATATTCTGTGCTCCTAGAAAGGAGAGCCATCAGGGGAAGAAATGGGGACAAATGACTCCAAAGAACGACCTTCCCCTACTGAAAAGGGATACTTATGCTTATAATCACGACCCAGTGACACAGGACTGTACCTCTCCCAAGCAGTTGTTGTGTTGGCTTGGTCATAGTTAATTAAGCTTAGACCCTTGGACTGTTGTTCAAGTACACCTAATGCCATAATAAAGTAAATATGAGGAATGAAATGGAAGTTGTCAACAGTCAGTATTCAGTAAACTGGTATAGAAAATGGAAGTCGCACAGGATCATATTCATACCAAATGATTAAGCTATATAATACTGGTATATTTTCTAATTAAACACAGTTTCTGTTCTGTCTTGTGCTCCTGCCACTTCCTTTTACGCATGAAGCATAGTACATGAGGAACCAGGGCCTTTAAAAGGACATTATTTTTGCTTGGGAAATCATGAAATAAGGCTCTATGCCATTTGCAAGAAAGATCTACTATTATATATTTCATTGATTCATCAAAGGTGGTACCCTTGGTAAAAATGAGCAAAGAATGCTGTGAAAAATTATCCTTATTGTTTAACGATTTGGTTTTTCTTCATAAAAAATACACATAAATGCTCTGTTGGATATCAAAACAATTACATACACAACACAGGTAAAATTGTGAATTCATGTGAGCAAAATATATTTGAGGTACATTCCCAATGATATTTTAATTTTTTTAGTAAGTTGAGTTATTAGGGCTCAAGGGGTATAAATATTAGGTAACACATAGGCTGAGCTTTGCAAAATGGTGTGTTTATATTGTCTCGACACACTGTAAAGAGGATAGTTTAAGTGGCCCAAAAAACTCCAAGGATCACAGCTGGAGAATTGCAGAAGTTACTTGTGTCTTAGAGTTAGAAAGTCTCCAAAACTACAATCCAATGTCACCTTCCTTACCAGATGTTGTTTGGAAGGGTTTCAAGAAAAAACTTCTCTCCTCTCATCCAAAAACAAACTCAACTGTCTTCAGTTTACCACACACTACTGGAACTTCAAATGGGATTGGGTTCAGTCAGATGAAACCAAAACACAGTTTTTGGCAATTAACACCAGAGGTGGGTTTGGTGCACTCAGAGAGGTAGCCATGTGGAAAAGTACCTCATACACATGGTTAAGTATGGTGGTGGCTCTTTAATGTTTTGGGGCTCTTTTCTGCAAGAGGACCTGGACATTTTTGTTAGGACACATGTCATCATGGACTCTGCCAGAAAGCTTAAAATGGGCCGTGGTTGGATCTTCCAGCAGAGCAATGATCCAAAAAATACATCAAAATCAATACAAAAATGGCTTAATGACCAGAAAATAAAGGTCCTACCATGACCATCCCAGTCCCCTGACTTGAACCCCATAGAAAACCAGTGGGGTGAACTGAAGAAGAGAGTCCACCAGCATCGACCTCGAAATATAAAGGATCTGAAGAGATTCTGTATGTAGGAATAGTCTCAAATTCCTTGCCATGTATTCTTTAGACTTAGAGCTGTTACATTGGCAAATAGAGGTAGCATAAACTATTGACTAAAAGGGTGCCAATAATTGTGCCATACATATATTTCACAATTTTTGTTTATAAACCTGTGTCTGCAATCGATTGATATCTATGAGAGCAGGGTATTTTTGTGTATTTTTTTCACAGCATTCTTTGCTCATATTTACCAAGAGGACCAATATTAGTGGAAGGCACTGTATATTTATACAATTACTTGTGTATATATAATTATGAATATAAAAATAATGCATTGTCCTCCGCAGAGCAGCATTTGTGTATAAATGTCTTAAAATATGATCTTCATTTACGTTATGATAATGAACAAACACAATCTGCTTTAACTAATAATACACATTATTATATTGTTATTGAGTACATTATTACCCTTAGGCTAATCAATAAAAGCTAATTGGATTCAAGGGCTAGCAAGTCTCGAATCAATGAAACAGGATTGGAGGTCTCTTTAGAGCAACTTTGACATAAAAAACACTCATAACATTTTGAGTTTGACATTCTCAAGAAGCGTCTGCTGTGATTTACAAAAAATGATTTACAAAAAATAAATAAGAGTTGTTGTTGATCGGCATAACACTGGAAAGAGTCCCAAAGCAATATCAAAGAGTTTATATATTAATTAGTCCACAGACATAGAAATAGTTCATAAATGGAGATGATTTCTTAGTGTGGTGCCCAACCAAGATAACTCGCAGAAAGCTCAATCTAGTAAAAATATCATTGGAACATCTCTGTTCATGATTGTACCATATGCAAAACATTGAACAGGTATGGAATGATCTCAATACAGCATTTCATACCAGGCATCCTAATAACATGGCTGGGCTTAAGCAGATCTGTAAGGAAGAATTGTACAGGTCTGATTCGCAGCTACTGGAAGTGCTTTTTTTTTACCCTAAAGCGGTTTGACCAGTTTATAATTCCAAGGATTCACTTACTTTTTCCACCGGCACTGTGAATGCTTAATGGGTGCGTTCAATTAAGAGACAAAAGATTATCATTGTTTGTGTGTTATTATCTTAAGCAGATTGTGTTTGTCTATACTAGTGATTTAAACGTATGAACAATTAATGTAGAAACCCATGTAATCCCAAAGGCTTCCTTTACATATTTATTTCACGTTCTGCCAGATATCTATTGATTACATAGACCAACTTTAGATGTATCGACATGCATCAGTTTAGCTACCCCACTGGTAACTGTTAGACAACCGTAAGTAGTATTCCGTTGACATGTTTAGTTGAGCTTGCCATTAGAAATTTCCTAACATATAACTAAATCCATCCTGCATGTACTAACGCAGTAATTTGGGTTGAAAAAACACAAAGCCCATCAATCAATCGACGTGGATCCATAAAAGAACCCACACTAAGGCAATATAACAAATGTGCCTCAAAAAGCGTAAAAATTCCTTCTTGACTTCAACATGGCTAGATTAACAAACTATGTCTTAGTGTTCTGCTTTAATTTACAAAGTAGTCATGCCATGTGTGCTTTAAGACATCTCATTGATTTTGACAGCACAACCTCTGTGGGTAGCGCAATCTACATATTTACTGTTCTTTCTGTGAAGAACCCTTTATCTGCTTTAGGTGTTAATAGTAGTTTCAGGAGTATGAGTGCAGCAGCCCGTGTGTATGTCCGGCCATGAGGAGGAAGAGGAGGTGATTGCTTGTGATGGAAGAGGAGGAGGAGGTACCCAGCTGAAGCTGCTACTGCTCATGACGCAGGAAAAACGCATCGCCGGCCAAAGGCAGAACGAGAGAGACACTGCGAGACCGGGAAAGAGATACAATAAACCCGTATATAAGGGCAAAAGGACATATTAAACCGAGACACCCCGTCCTGCGCACAGAGACACAGCCACTGACAGGCCACAGGAAGGCAGGGGGAGGGAAAGCCTTTAACCGGACCGGTTTCCTGAAGGGAGTAGGGGGAGGACAGAAAAGAGGCGCGGGAGGCGACGCGAAGAACTTTTAATGCATATGAAGTTGAGGGGGAGGACATAAAGGAAGCGACAGAAAAGGGAAAAAATACATCAGGGAAGCCGAGCCCGCCCGACCGCGCAGCTCCGCATAGCCTTCAGCCTCAAACCACCTCTATACAAGTCATGGTTATATAGGATTACTGCTGGCAGTGCTGCGTACACCGTATGCGTTGACTTATTTTGCGTCCTATATTTTTTTTTTTGTTGTTGGTGTCTCTGGTATGAGCAGCAAACCGGCTCTTTTTAATCTCCAGCAAGGGAGGAGAGCTCACTAGTTTGCGGTGAGTAAATGGCCGTCAGCGGCTTCCCTTTGCTATTGTGTATTTAATTTAGAAGGTGATGTCAGGCACCGGCTGTGGCGTGCAGGCCCTCGGCATTGCTGTGTGCCCAGTCAGCTTGTGCTTTATTGCTTGGACTTGGAGCCTGTGCGCTATTACCCCAGAAAGGGATGCATTCAATGCACCATTTACCCTCCAACCAGCTGCCATTGCACTATGAATAGCTGCAGGTGGGCAAATTACCCCAATAAAATAGCGCCACGGCCAACCTATTCACTGAAATGGATGACGTGAATATATATATGACACTTGAGGTCCCCAGTGTATCCATAGGGTTCATATTCCAGATTGCTCACCTGTAATAGGGTTTTGCATGTAATAAATGTACCGTGTCTCCACCCTTACTTATTCCTTTCCCTCCCCCCCATGTATATATAAATATACGGTATATATTTTTTAACCAACACGAACTGTAAATGAAAATGGCTGACGTCTCTGCTCTCCCCCATCCTGTCTGGGGCTGACTGAGGATGATCTAGCACTCCTCCTCCTCTTCCTCTCTCCTCCTCCAGGAGCCATTGCTGCCCCGATCTTGCCCTCCCCCTTCGTTTTCTCAGACCCCCATCTTGTATTTATTTTTACTTAACTCCTTCCTGCCCTTGTTATGTGAGGCCGGGGTACGGTGTGGGTATCGGCAGCGCTTCTGCCATTGACCCCTCCAGACATACCTATCCCACACTCTTTTTGTGCCCTCCAGCATTTCCTCTTCTCATCTCCCTCCCTCTCTCTCCACCCCTTTCCCTCGTCTCTTCTGCTTTCTGCCAAACGCCATTACTGAGGTGGAGGGGGTGGGTGGGGAAAGAAGCAGAAAAAAAAAAAAGCGAGACATGTAGGCCCTGCCTGCAATTACAGGCCTCGGACTCAATTTGTTCAGCCTGCTGGTGCTGCTGTTCTAGGCCGTTTACGTTTATCTAAAAGGAGTTGCCAACTGTCACCGTTCCTGTGAGCAGTCCCTGTACTCTTTTAATATAACCTTTCGTCTTAAATTAGAGACGAAAGACGCTGGACATGTAAGTAAAGACATCGGGCCTAGTGCCATAGAAGCTCTCATGGGTCCAGTCCTGGGTTTAAGGCATTACATTTGACATTGTTTGGTGTTAAGCTTGTATGACGTTTGCCCCATCCCTGTTGCAAATCATTGTTTGATTATCCATGTCATATTCATTCACAGCCTGTCATATATAATATTTTATATATATATGTCCACTTAGGTACGTTTTTATATACAGCTGTTTATGTTGGTAGGCATGTTGTTCATACACGCTGTCAGTTAACATATTGCTGCATTTCACTTTTCTCAGTTTTCTAAATATGCTTTAATTAGGCATGTCAGGTGACCTTGTGTATGAAGAAACGCTCGCTTCAACTTATCGCATTGTGTGTGAGAAACAAGCCGTTTCTTAAATGTCTTCTTAGCTTCTTTAACTCCCAGTTAGGTTTATTTCATATTCAGTTCATGAATTATGAGACGCCAACGTATTCGTAAGTGCTATGCAGTTGTACTGTCCAGGCGTGTGCCTTAAGTACTAATGAATTAGACTGTACTGTATGTATATATATATACACACATGAGAGAAAATGGTCAAAGAAATAGTGTAAACTGGAGTGTTCTACAAAACCTATATACATGATATTGATAAAATGTAGGTTGCTGCCGAGTCTAAAACTCCTGGAATACACGATATTTCAGGAGCATGTTTCATGTTTATTCTGTATTTATAAAATGTGAATTTGGCAATTCTTTACATTTATTAAGACGTTTAGTATTGTGTAGTGTCTATGCTGCTCCATCTAAAAGTGAAATAATGCTATCGATTCATGTTTATGACTTCCTTTCATCGGTTAATAATCTATTTTGTATAAGTCAAAATAATTGAAACAAGTAAGGTATAGTTGGTGAGCTCATCGCTGCATACATGGTGGGCCTGAAAGCCTGCAGCGAGTGAGACAGGATGGGTTTGTAAGTGTATGCTTGGAAGCTTGCCATTCATTAATGACTATTGATGTAAGACAGCGTCCATATCCTTGGATGTTTTTATATATCCTATATTTTGGTAACGTCCTTGTGGCCTCTATCAGACATACTGCTATTTTATAGGGTTGCTGCTTTACTGTTGTGGTATTTCCCTATTTTTCCAGTGAGTTGATTCCACACAATGTTTAGTGCATGACTTCTTTCTTTGGCATGTATTTCACTTAGTATGTACGGTTTCACTAAAACATCCCTTGTTTATTTTCCTAAAGGCTGCTTCCTGACTCCTGTCAGACGGTTTTTCCATATCCCATGTGCATGCGCTCGGTGGATGGAGGCTAGATTGAGCCCAGATGCAACCTGGTGCCATTATAATCTGGCCTGTTGATCCCGCTAACATGCCATATGACAGGGAAGACCCTAGTACCTTGTTTAGGGCACCCCTCACATTTTTGTAAATATTTTCTTTTCATGTGACAACACTGAAGAAATGGCACTCTGCTATAATGTAAAGTAGTGAGTGTAGAGCCTGTATAACAGTATAAATTTGCTGTCCCCTTAAAATAACTCAACATACAGCCATTAATGTCTAAACCTTGGCAACAAAAGAGAGTACACCCCTTAGTGGAAATGTCTAAATTGGGCCAAATTAGCCATTTCCCCTCCCCCTGTGTCATGTGACTCATTAGTGTTACAAGATCTCGGGTATGAATGGGGAGCAGGTGTGCTCTCACACTTCATACTTGTCACTGAAAGTTCATCATGGCACCTCATGGCAAAGAACTCTCTGAGGATCTGAAGAAAGAATTGTTGCTGTACATAAAGATGGCCTAGGCTATAAGAAGATTGCCAGGACCCTGAAACTGAGCTGCAGCACGGTGGGCAAGACCATACAGCGGTTTCACAGTATAGGTTCCACTCAGAACAGACCTCGCCATGGTTTACCAAAGAAGTTGAATGTGCTCAGTATTGTATCCAGAGGTTGTCTTTGGAAAATAGACATATGCTTGCTGCCAGCATCGATGGTTGGAGGGTTGGTGGGTCAGCCTTTCAGCGGTCGCTCCGTACGCTGCATGGGGTCCCAGAAGGAAGCCTCTAATAAAGATGATGCACAAGAAACCCCACGCACAGTTTGCTGAAGACAAGCAGACTAAGGACATGGATTACTGGAACCATGTTCTGTGGTCAGATGAGACCAAGATAAACTTATTTGGTGTCAAGTGTAGGGTGGCAACCAGGTGAGGAGTACAAAAAACAAGTGCGTCTTGCATACAGTCAAGCATAGTGGTGGGAGTGTCATGGTCTGGGCCTGCATGAGCGCTGCCGGCACTGGGGAGCTACCTTTCTTTGAGGGAACCATGAATGCCAACATATACTGTGACATACTGAAGCAGAGCATGATCCTCTCCCTTTGGAGACTGGGCCGCAGGGCAGTATTCCAACATAATAACGACCCCAAACACACCTCCAAGACGACCACTGCCTTGCTACAGAAGCTGAGGGTAAAGGTGATGGACTGGCCAAGCATGTCTCCAGACCTAAACCCTATTAAGTATCGGTGGGGCATCCTCAAACGGAAGGTGGTGGAGCGCAAGGTCTGTAACATCCACCAGCTCCGTGATGTCATGGAGGAGTGGAAGAGGACTCCAGTGGCAACCTGTGAAGCTCTGGTGAACTCCATGCACAAGAGGGTTAAGGCTGTGCTGGAAAATAATGGTGGCCACACAAAATATTGACGCTCTGAGGGCAATTTGAACATTTCTACTTAGGGGTGTACTTGCTTTTGTTTCCAAGGTTTAGACATTAATGGCTGTTTAGTGTTTTTGAGGGGACATCAAATTTACATATTTGCAAGCTGTACACTCACGTTGTAGCTCAGAGTGTCATTTCTTCAGTGTTGTCACATGAAAAAATATAAAATAGTTCCAAAAATGGCGGGATGTATGTAATAAATAATGGCAATACACATTTTCTAATTCATGCTTCTTAGGCATGCAATTCCTTTTCAATCTTAGGACTTAACATTGTCTATAAATCTGAATACAACTCCCAAAATATATGAAAAAACATAATGCTGAAAGGTTCAACACTTTGGGACTGACCCTGGTGAACATGAGGGCCAGGGTGTCGACAAAAAAAAAAAGTAGTTGTAATGTTAAGTACTTATGTTGCCATAAGAGAGAGAAACACAGCCTTTTTGCTTTTTCTATGGGAAAACATTTTAAAAAACTGCAAATATCACAATCCTCGTAGATCCAAAAGCTTATTGCTGCTTCCATGAATTCCCGTTGTTGATGCAGGCAACATAACCCTTCATGGACTGCAGAACGTCCGTATGCACTGGAGCGCCAGGCCACTTATCCAGATCTCTTAATCCTGCAATTAAGTACAGGAATCAATAATTGATTTGAAATAAACACTTGCTATATTTTTTTTAAAGAGTTCCTGTGTCATTTTTCTATGAAATTTCCCATTACCTGACACTGTCTTCCTGGCGGCCTCGCATTAATGGCACTGTTGGTGTGTGTGTGTGTGTATACACATTCAGTGTATGATGTGTTGAGTCGTGTGATTACATTAGGGAATGTGACAGATGAGTTGTATTATCGATAACTGTAAAGTGGTTGTTGCAGGTACTAAAAACGCATGTACAGTGGGATTGGGTGCTGTTGTCACTTTGGTTAGGGGTTTTTAGGGTGCTATTTGCATACAAACGCTCTAAACATACACAATGTCGAGTACCAGCTACCGAGGGAATCTTATAATCGATATGTATTATATAGGCCTCATTTGGAATATGCAGCTTTGTTTTCAGCACCTTTTTTTTAATGAGCAAAAGGTGTTTTAAATTGGGAAAAATATATAAAGCCTAAAAGGCTTTGAGAGCATGGACAAGGTGCCTCATCACATTCTGTACCTGCAGGGGAAGGAGAGCAAAGATGCCACATAAGAAGTCAGTTGTAATTCCATGTTAAACAAGGGTATTTGGAGTAAGGAATTGGGCGCTCTTGAGTGTATTACATGCAGAGGTGCTGGAGATGCTTTTAATAGTGAACATCTTTACCATAATGCACACAGTCATTTGTTGATCAAGGGATTTCTCTATAAATGAAATCATGCAGGAATTTTCTTCCCTTCTGGACAAAATTTGTCATCTGCTTTAAATGGATATTTTTAAAATAATTTGCTTCTATGGCAGGTGGGCTTTTTGTGTCCATGATTCTCTCCCTACCCACATTAGTCTTATGCAGATGTGTATAAGGCTTATCAGGGAGGCAGAGTGCCATATAAGGGGGGATATAAGGCATATCTGGGGTTGCAGATGTGCATAACTGGGGGCAGGGTGGCATATAAAAGGAAATAATGCCTTTCTCAATCATTTTTTTGTTTGTTTTTTTTAAATATGAGAAAAAATGTTTACATGTAAATCACTATTTACTAGTAAAACTTTTCAGATAGGGTAGTCTTATATTCAGGCATTTTCTTTTTTTCCTAAATTAATATTGGAATTTGGGGGGCGTCATTATATAATCTAGCAAATACGGTGGTGTAGAAAGTGCGTAAATTAATGCTGTTATATAAATAAAATATGCCTTTTTTTCAGCGCAAATGCTCTGAAAAAGACCCCTTGTCCTATAATCGTGGTCGTCTTATAATCAGACCTCAAGTAGGTCTGACCATGAGACGAAGATCCAGATCCCCCGCAGCGCTGCAGGGGACCTGGATCCTCCAGTCTTATAAACCCCCCCCCCACGATTTACCTGTGCTTCTGACTCCCCGGTGTGTAGGAATTCTCTGACAGTCGGGGAAGGTCTGCGTGATGTTGTCTACGCGAATCGCGTAGACATCTACACGCTGCCCCGACTACACAACAGGGAGTCGGAAGCACCGGTAAGTGTGTGTGTATGTGAGAGGGGAGTGTTTAAATGGGGGCATAAGGCATTTCTGTAGGTGCTCTATGAAATGCCTTTTCACCCCCTTAATGCCACTCTGCCTCCTGAAATGCATTATACCTCCCTATATGCCACTCTGCCCCATAATATGCCTTTTAACCCCCTAAATGCCAGAGTGGCATATAGGCG
>VKOC01032747.1:0-17203 GCA_009364415.1 Spea multiplicata | reverse complement strand
TCAACTAATCGATAATGAAATTCATTGGCAACGATTTTCATTATCGATTTTATCGATTAGTTGTTGCAGCCCTATAGAATATATGTGTTTAGTTTAGGCCATATTACCAGATGCATAAACATGCTAAAGGGCCATTAGTGGGGCAGCAATGCATCCTGATTTTTTAGAAAAGAGTTCTTCAACAGACCTGAACTGGCGGTTGGATACGCTTTCTCCTGTAGAGTGCGGCTGAGGATATCCAGTCAGTGGCCGCACACATCAGATCAGGTGAACATGGGGCACTGTCTGCCAGTGGCCCACCGGGTGTCTGCCTGATGTGCCTGATGTCGAGTCCTGTTCTTGAATTGTTTCTTATGGAGACCACATTACATCATTTTATGGACTACCTTTGAAGGTACAATGCATCTGATATTCCAAGGATCACATAGTGAGAATAAGATCTTAGATGTTCTATACTTAACTACCATAATTGCATACTCTCAACTAAGGAATGTTACCGAGAAATTCACCTCATCCTTAATGCTGTTTGAACTCAAGGATTTTTCAAACCACCTAGTTTGGTGAAGAACCATTAACCACGAGAATTTTTATCATTGGAGATGGCAACACCATTTGCATTAACTCGAGTATATTTTGGGATTTTTTCTATGAATGCCCCGTTGGGCAACTGTGCTGGCTAGCATAATAGCAAGTGCGCACTAAAAAAGGGACTGGTCAGTTAAATAAATACATACAAATTATTACATTTCTAGCTGTGGCACTCTCATTTATAAGTCCTTATTGGAAGTTTAGGGAGTACCAAGCATTTTCATGACTATTGGCCTTTTTTTTGTAACCAAACTGCTTATTATGAGTTTTTTTTATTATAATTTACAAATGTCACGTCTGATGTCACCAAATGAGTACTCACCGTGGACAGGGACCTAGACCATCCCAACAATAAGGAGGCTCAGGTGTAGGCAGGTAAAGTTCAGTACTGAGTGTAGTAGGCAAAGCATGGATGGATCCAGACACCTGTATAGGTAAACTGCATGTTTGAGTACCAGATGGGTGACACAGGTTTTCAGCAGTCAAAGCAGAATGGATAGTCATACATGCCAGAGGTTGTTTCACGGTGCAGGTAGTTGGAGAAGCCAGGAATGGTACACAGGTAGATCAAACTAAAGCAGGATCATTAAGCAGGAGGGTAGTCAGGCAAGCCAAGGGTAAAAAAAAAAAAGCCCTGGGTCTGGTAAGTATACGCCGCTTGGGACCTCTCTGCCAGCTGGCAGCAGCCAGTCTGTCAGCAGTGGGTCCCGGCTAAATGACAAGTTATGCCTAGACTAATAATAGTTTGAAAACACTATATATTTTATTGACTTAGAACTCTATGAAATAGTCTTATAAATCACACATTTTGAACTCCTACAAAAATAATTGAACATTAAGGTAAGAGAGTCGATTGGGATGGGAGCACCATCCCTCCAACTGAAGAACATGGTGTGTATAGGGAAGCTTGCGTCACTAGTGCTTAATTAACTGTATCATGTAACCAGTTGTTAGTAAAACATACTAGGACTATTTAAGTAACCATTACTTGGCACAATTTAATGTTTATTCTTTTCATTTATGGTCTGGCATTTATTCACAGAAGACATGGAACAGTGAATTTACTTTTGAATCCATTATTTCTGAAAAACACATCAAATTTTTTGTGATGAACTTACATTTTCCTTTTTTAAAACATTTCCTCTGTGTGGCGACATGAATTTTTAACCAAGAAATTTAATCTGAATAAGACTGTATTATTTGTGATTTTATGGCAGGCATATGGAAAGTAGCTTTGCGTGCATTAACATGTTTTAAAACCACTAACTGAATTCTAAACAGTATAAAAAGCCCATCAGTCTGTTACACTTAATATTTTTTGCTTAAATGTGTATATTTGTATGTGTGTACACAGAAGGAAGGCTAATAGGATAAACATTTGTGGTTTATCAAGTAAATGCCTTGTTGATAGAAGGAAATTTCAGGGTGGTATCTAACCACAGGCTGACATGAGATCACCCGTAGTTCTTAATTGACATGAGGTCACCTCAGAGGTTTTGCTTTTGTTATTTTTATGACCCCAAATCTGCTTGAAAACCCCATTGGTTTTACTTAGTGACATCACTGATTTAACAGGGTCTGGACACCAGCCCACACTACTAAAAATATTTAATCCTCACCATTAAAATATGCACAAACTAGCTTGGAATAGTATAGTTCATTTGTATTTTAAACAGCCCTGCAACTTAAATTATATAGGACATACAAATGCAGATGTTAAAACAACCTGTATATTATGCGTCTGCTGAAATAAGAGCTTGGGTGGAAAATATGGATATCTACAAAATAGATTATATGGAGGAAAAGGTATTTTACTGCGGCTTTTCCAATATAAATGTTGAGGCCCTATTTAAAATGTAATTATAGTCACCCTGACCAACAGGATGAGGTCCACATACTGTCATGCCCACCAACTATGCAGGTGCCAAATCAAGACACTGTGTTAGAGTGGAGCATCAAAGAAAGGACGTCACTGGACACGCTGCTGTATTGCCCAGAATTCAAGTAAGGGAAAAATGACAGCACGTTCGGTGATGTTCTCTCCCCTGATTGGAGGATAGGGGAGAGGACGTCACCACAAGCGACATCATTTTGGTGGAAGTTCCCGCTGGATTATGTCCCCCGTATTTCAGATGAAAATGTCAGCCTTATGAATATTACACTTCTCCTTCTGTCGATACCTTGCAAGTTGAATCTTCCTTTTAAAGGTTTCATATGGTACATTTTAGCAGACCATTTACTAATTGACTCAGCTGTTTTGGGGAGTGTCCCGATATGGGAGGAGTAATGACTAATGATTATAATTTTATTATATAAAGAATGTCTTACAATGTGGTATGTTTTGCCCCATGTGAACACTATTAAAACGCCTACAAGCATTGAAACAAACTTCAAGATTTGGTTTTCTTTTTTTGTTCTTGCTGATGTTAGAGATCTCCCTTATAACTGTCCCATTGGGCAGTAGGAGCATGATCACCCCAGACCTAGGTCAAAATCAACTGCTGGCAAGTTTTATAAAACCCATCCAAAGATGAAGAAAACATATTTCTGTTACAAACTAGACAACCTAGGTCAGGGGTGTCCACTTCACCAGAATTGTATACGTGCGCGGGCCGCACTCATTTTTCACTGTGAGAAAATATGGCCTTTAATAAAATATCCAGATTAAAATAACGTAAATGACACAAAACCTTTACTTTTCCTCTCACTGATTTGTGGGCCTAGAAGTTTTGTGACTACAAATTCAGGATAATTAAAAATGAAATAGTTCTATTTATTCTATAGGGATGCACCAAAATGAAAATTCTGGACCAAAACATTCACGGTTCACTTAGCCAAAACCGAAAATGACCCCCCACCTTTAAAAATAATAATTAAAAACTCACATTTTTAATAAAAGTAGGTAACACACAATTGGACAAAAAAAATTAGCAATATGACTTGGCATGATAGGAGTGTGATTGCTAACAGCAATTACACTCCTATCATACCCAGGCAACCAGTTAATGCTGGAACCTAGGCATGATGGGACTGTGATTGCTGTTAGCAATCACACTCCTATCATGCCAAGTCAGCCAGTACATGCTGGTACAGGGTGGCCGTAAGTGATGTGCAGACCCCATACTGCTGGCAGCATCAATACACAAGGGGGACAGCTAGCCAGGTTTCAGCATGTACTGTCTGACTTGGCTGACTAACAGCAATCACAGTCCCATCATGCCTAGGTTCCAGCACTTACACATCCATGCTATCACACACACACTAATTCATTCATATACTCATTCACAGATTCATTCTCTCAATCACACATACTCATACAAACAACCTCCCCCACCCCCTTACCTGCACTGCAGCTCCTCAATGCCGCTCTCAGACTTCTCTGGTAAAGCACGGAGAAAGCAGGACTGGAGCAGAGTCACGTGAACTCTGCTGGGTTCCGCTTCCTCTGTGCAGTACAAAAGACCCTCCCACAGGTAAATAGCAGGGCTCTTGTTGTAGCAGGGCTCGAGGTGCGGCCCGCGTTTGGCCTGCGGGCCGCGTGTTGGACGCCCCTGACCTAGGTAGTGACCTTAGTACTATTGTTACTAGTAATATGACTGATTATTATTAGTCATGAATAATATCACTATTATGAGTAGTCATATAATAATAGATATTTAACATATCAAGAAAACCAAACATTTTAGTTTATATTAAATATTTAATTTGTTTTTCTGGTGTTCCATTGGTGAGAAAATGTACGTTACATATAGGTTTTTTTATTTGTATCACTTTCTACCTGCAATTCCTCATCTGACCAATGAGAAGGAGATTTGATGTGCCCAAATCTTTTTTTTGTTAATTGACATGGCTAAGTTATTTGACTGGGTTTTCTACCCCAACCTGCCAATATTCAATCTTTTTTATTTGTATTATTTTCCTGGTTGACGAATGCAGCAATGAAAAATAGAAAAGTGCATTTAAAACAATACACAAAAATATTATTCATTTACAAATTATCAGACTAGTAAAGGAACAGCCTCCAAAGTAGTAGAGACTAATTTAGTGAGGGAATTTAGACCTTCATGGGATAAACATAAAGCCTTAATAAGGAAAAATAGACACTTAGTTGGCCTGAATAAGTAGTCAAACAAAGCAAGAACTCAGCAACTATTTGATAGTGTAGAGATTGCACCCCCTGTTTTTTTATAATGAATCACATGATTGTGGTGGAAATTGTTTAGTTAATTTTTGACTTATTACCACCAGTGATTTGGTGTGAGTTACCATGGAAGCGGGTTAAAAAGACACTTTTGTGCTATAATTCCTGCAAAAGCAATATTTCTTCCATCTCTACAAGTGGGTAAACTCTACAATGTGCGGAATCTGGAGGATAAACTAGAATGTTTCCTGCTGCTCACACATGTAATGTTATTAAACTTTGGATTTTAACTATACCACTAGGAAGAAGGTGCTCCTTTGGGTATTGCATTGGCCATATCAACAAATGAAGCCTGTGCAGCCATTTTACACAATAATTTACGGATCATACAAAGCAAACAATGTTTCAGCGGATGAAAACACTTGAGAAATTATTGGGTCCATTTAGTAAGTCTTGAGTCTACACTTGGGTGCGCTCCAGCTGAAACTTGCTTGGAAATATCCTCTTGAGTTGTGGAGAGCACTTTTGAGTTAAGATGCCCTGAGTGCCTGTTGACCTCGACGAAGCCTGATCGGAACAGCTGAGCCTGGTGTTCCAAAGCCTGGTAATGTTTGATTTTTACTAGTTTGTTCAGTAAAACCTGAAATAAGTATTTAAAGAGCTTGGCAGATATTATTGGCTTCCCTTGAGTGCTTTAACAATTATATAGAAATTAACTTTAATTGGTTAGAAAAGAATACCTGTTTTTTTTGTAATTTATTATATTCAGAATTCTGATATCAGGGTTATATTAAACTGTAATTTAAAAGGTATCGTCAAATTAAATACGAATAATCTGCATCATTTCAGAACAGCTGGTGCTATCATTTGTGTGTTAGTGTTATTTTTTCTTTGTTATAATAACAATTTTAAGTAATTTGTTTGACACTTTTTCCTCTTGGCCATTATTGATTTTTTTTTTAAATCCATAATAATAATAATAATAATAATAACTCTGCAACACTGCCATGTAAAAGGGCACATTTATCACAAGCTAAAGAGTGATTCGGATGTCACTACATTTCCATTGATGAATTAACCTTTTTTTCAGTGTAATTTGAAACTATTCCAAGTTTCATTGTATTTATCCCCGAGGTAGAACATAATCTCTCTCCTACAGTTAAGTACAACTTAAGTGAGGCTTAAATAAATGCACACTGACAAATAAAAGCATCTCCTGGAGTTGCAGTAACATTCAGCATTCAAATTCTTAGCAGTAAAAAGAAACAAAAGTGAAGAAAATTTGCCTTAAACTTTGAAATCGGTTTTACAGCTTTATTAATAACAGTGGCCAGAATGCTATTTATTTAATGAAAAAAAAAATGTGTTTGTTAAACCATCATTCCCCTTTTTTACATTGGGTGTACCCATACAATTTATACATTGGGTTTATTCCCCAGAGCAAACTTTCTTTTAAAACCATAAAAATACATAAAAGACCATTATTTGTGGTATTGTGTAAAAAAAAATCCTGTAAAACAAAATGGTCGTGGTATACAATATATGCAATTCTTCCACTTCTAGTGCACCTGCTTTTGAGAGCTGCAGCACTCATCACCCTCTTCTTCATTTTAGTTGAGGGTAATGGTGTTGTAGCCCAAGAAAACCAATCGGTACATTTAATTTTATTCCAAAACAAAAAAAAATGAATGCTTTTAAACAAGTTAACATGTTTTATCGAAGACTACAGTCAGGACCTGTGAGAATATGGGCGTTAGAATGTGGGGGGGCATGTGTGCTGTCACACCGCTTGATAGTAGCAGGGATCAACCTTTTTTTTAACAGCATGCCAGATGTTTTTTTCATTTAACCTTTGGTTCTATGGTACCAAGCAGTCATATTAGGCTGCCTAACCCATGGGCAGTGTTCTGAATATAGTTTCATCTGTGATCGATTGGCAGCATTCTCATCTAACATAATGGAAGCCAACTTGTTTAGTAAATTCCGCTGCACCATTACTGTTAAATGCACAAGAACTCCACTTGACTCTGTAAAATGTCTGCCAGTCAGCGCAGGAACTCACTGAAAGCCTTGTCCATGCTACGGAAATGTTTGTAGCAGTTGTGCAGACCCTACGGTGCCACCACTTTTAAGACTTGTGATTGGCTCCTGAACTTTGTCAACCTTTGTGATCTATGTTGTTTATATTATATTAACACTAAGTGGCAAAATCCTTTTTCCTCCACTCAAGGTATGCTTGTGTGTATACAGTATATATATATATAATATATATATATATATATATATATATATATATATGTGTGTGTGTATATATATATACAAGGTGTGTATCTACAGTACACACCCTAAAAAGTATAGGAATTCAGATTTTAGAGTGCTTCTGAAATTACCAATATGTACATACAACAAAGCAATAAATCTGTGCATACTCAGCAAATAGAAAGGATATTTATACATATTTGCAGTAGTATCTTCTGGTTTTGCACCGATCTGTTGCTTTGTTGCGTGTGTATGTGTATACATAGTTTGGTTTTAGTATATGAAGCATATGCATTTCACCCGCTGTGGTACTTACACATGATTTCTGTGGTTTACTCAGTCTGTAGAAACATTTTTTTTTTCTTTCACAAGCATCCTATGCCCTGTTCTCCTAATCAACAGTCGTCAGAAACTATCCAGACACGACATGTTGTTTGCAGAGTGCCATGAAGGCGTCTTTTAAATTGCCGTTCCTGCACGGCCCCTGAAAAGCTTGAGAGAAGCCCAGTGTTTTGGGAAAATATATTAAAAAGACACAAGTGTGTTTTTCATCACCAGTATTTCTGGTTTAGTGCCAATGTTGATAGGAAAAGCAAGGCGCCAGTATTAGTAGCTGCGTAGACTTTATGAAGGTTATTACTTCTCAAAACACGCACAGAAGGAACTGCTTTGAGGTTAGCCTGGATGTAGTGTTGGAGGATTTTTGGTTGTGTTGACAGCAGAAAACATGAATTATTTTTTAAATGCTTACGTTACGTAAAATATGCAATGGAATGAAAATTGGTTCACTGTTTTTGTTTCCCTTGATCTTGCATTTCCTTTATTTCTAGATCTTGAAATCAAACCATACGATTGCTTTGTATTCCCACCGTTCTTTTGTTGAAAGCCCAAAGAACAGCTGTGGTGATGCGATCATTTAGATGGAATATCTCCTACCACAGCTGAAAGGTGCAGTGTTAATTAGTAACATTGTGATTGTCGTAAATTGAAAGTAATTTGTTCTTGATTATACTCTGTGATTATAATTATTATGTCTTAGAATCTTTCTAAAAATGATTTGATTTCTTGGTGTTTCCAGAATCTAATGTATGGATGGATATATGTCGGTGATAGCAACAGAAATTTGAAGGAAGATAAGAACTATTCAACCAATCTAGTCTGCCCATTTTTTCCTGATGCAAAGACCCAGACCTAAATCAGTCCTTGATCTTGTCTTTTATTCATGATAGCTTTGTCCCATGTATATTTAAATTCCCATCCTGTATTAACCTCCACCACTTCTACCCTCTCAGTAAAATAAAACTTTCTTACACTACATCTAAACCTCTGACCCTCGTGTTTAAGATTATGACCTAACATTTCCCTCATTAGCACAACAGCTTAATTATTTCCAAGAATATTATAGTGGTCTTTTGGGATGCCCCAATCTCAGTGTGTCATTGTATGGTACCTTTGGGGGGTAAGAGAGGGTGGCAGTTAAATAGCAATGTAGCTAATCATGTTTGTGGACCAGTCGCAGTTAGATTTTAGTGGGCATGGAGTCGGGGTGGTCTGACCAAATGCCCCTCGCCTTCCCAGAGATTGAAGATACTGACCCAGAGTCTCCCAGGAAGCAGCGCTTTATCCTAAGACGCCAGGTCAAACCCAGTACGTTCCCAAGTATGGTTGCAAATAAAGGTTCGGTTAAGAGTTCAGTTTCTACACAAATTTTACAGGGTTTACTGCAAAACATTTTACAATATTGGCCTATTATTGTCGCGTGTAAAATTTGTTATTGATGAATGTCAAAGTGAACATATTATCCACCCAACCGGGCCATACTGGGAACAAATATAGACCCGGGCATTAAAAAGGATACCAGCTCACAGTTTGTCATCAGTTGGTAATTTCAAAAATTCCCTGTCTGCCTTGTGGGCTACTGTTACCTCGTCCGGCGAGTGTTCGGCAGGAACGCCGAGACGCAGCCCGCGTGGCCGTCTCCCTGCTCACGCCGTCGCGGTGAGCTGCCGCCGGTCCGTCCTCCTTCGAGGCGCGCGTCCCCGGCGAGTTCTAGTGATCGTGACGGGGCACGCGCGCGCCTCTGCTTCTTAATTCTTGAATATACAGGTCACTCTTAAAGTGACAGATATAACTTTTTCTCCTCCCCCTAATTAGGAGGGTAGGAGGATCTGCATTCTTGGCACTACTACCTTGCCTGTGTTAGTGCCTTTGTGCCTTTCACTAGCGTTTGTATCCTGATTTAGTCTACTGGTTTTGACTCCTGCTTGTTCCTGACCTCCGTTGTTTCGCTGCCTGCCCTGACCTTTGCTTGTGACCCCGACTTCTCTTTTGCCAGACCCCTCGGATACCGTTATTATTTATTTATTTTTGTTCCTGAGTTCCACCCTTATATTATTCTTGGTGGTGTTCGTGCCTGGTGGTAGTACGTCCTCTCTCCTCCAGAGGGCGCTGATTCTGCAGCGCGGATCCAAAACCTGTACCCTGGTCGTGACAGCTACTCAGTCCGTGTTTCCAAATGCTCCTCAGTGGAGATCTGCATTGATCCCCAAAGTTCCGTTACCCTGTTGTGGAATAACATGGTTTAATAGGAGCCGAGAAGAAAACTGATCTTTACATTGTATATTTCTCATAAAACATTCAAATAATAAGAAAAGGAACAGTAAAGTAGAGCTCAGAAGGACAGGTGACACAAGGCAACTAAGATATCAACCCAATGTGTAGACACAAGGACATTTCAGACATAAACCCCCCTGATATCATCTCTTTTTCTTACACAAAAAACTGCAAGTAATAATAATAACCAATACAGTGTATAAATAGCGAGTAACATGGGACAGCATACAATAAACTAATTATATATTATTTATCTGATAAAGACATTGAAAGACAATGCAATGTGCTCCCTATCTTGAGTTGCACTTGAGTTGCTTCTGCATTGAGATAGTCTCTTTTCAAGTAGGCTATTTTAAGTAGGAGTTAAAAAGAAACAGGAGTTGGAAAGAGAAACAGGGGTTCCACAAGGTACTGTATTTATACTGCTTTATATTTTTACTTTTAACTGTTTATTTTGACGGGTGTTCTTGTTTAACTGTTATTTTGTAGGTTCTCATTTATTTATTTTTTTTTCTTATACTTGATTATGAGTATGGTTATGGGAGTTAGCAAGATTGATGATCTGACTCAATGCACATCTTGTTTCATGTATGCATTCCTGGATGAATCCGTCCAGGGTCCATACCTCTGTGGCAGGTGTGAGCAAGTGGCTTCTCTGGAAGCTCATATTAGAGATCTGGAGAAGCAAATTGCAACTTTGAGAGAGATAGACAATCTTGAAAGGAGTCTGCTGCTCACTGAGCAGAGTTTAGTGGGTGCAGGTAGTGAAGAGGGAGGAGATAAGGCAGCTGGGGAACAGGCATGTAGCTGGGTCACAGTTACACGTGGTGGTAGAGGGGGAGGAAAGAGGAAAGGTTTAGCTAGTCCTGACCTTGTGCAGCCTAACAGATTTGCTCGCTTGAGTGAAGATGTTGGGTGCATCAGCTCAGGAGTAGCTATACTGGAGGAAGCTGTTCCTTCTAACAGCCGAGGGAACAGCCCCTCTAGTATGAGTGGGGTTGAGAGCGTAGGAAAGGCTAGACAGGTTGTGGTGGTAGGGGACTCTATTATTAAGAGAGTAGATAGGGTAATCTGCCGCTCTGATAAGCTCAACCGGACAGTTTGCTGTCTCCCGGGTGCTCGGGTCCGGCATGTTGCTGACAGAGTGGATGGATTATTGGGAGGGGCTGGGGAAGACCCGGCTGTCATGGTCCATATTGGTACCAATGACAAAGTCAGTGGAAAATGGAAGGTCCTAAAGAATGATTTCAGGGAATTAGGAGATAAATTGAAGAAAAGGACCTCCAAGGTAGTATTTTCAGAAATATTACCTGTGCCACGCGCAACAGTAGAAAGGCAGCGGGAGATCAGGGAGGTAAATGCGTGGCTAAAGTCATGGTGTAGGAAGGAGGGTTTTGGCTTTCTAGAGCACTGGGCTGATTTTGCGCTTGGGTACAATCTTTATAGCGGTGATGGATTGCACCTAAACGGAAGAGGGTCTGTTGTGCTAGGGGAGAGGATGGCTAGAAGGCTGGAGGAGTTTTTAAACTAGTGGTAGGGGGGGAGGGACACAGAGATCTTGAAAATGGAGATAGTGCAGAAAGGAGTGGGGCTTCAGATCAGAACAAGGGGGGTGGAGATGGGGGGAGGGGCAAGATCAGAACAGAGGAGGTATGTATTAATAAAAATTCTCATAAAATTCAAGAGACTCAGGGTAATATTAAATGTATGCTTGCTAATGCAAGGAGCCTAAATAACAAAATGGGAGAACTAGAGGCAATAGCATACACTAACCAATATGATATAATAGGGATAACAGAAACATGGTGGGATGAGACCCATGACTGGGCAGTTAACTTAAAAGGTTATACATTATATAGGAAGGACAGAAAAAGCAGGAAGGGAGGAGGAGTATGCTTGTATGTTAGCAACGAGCTAAAGTCAAATATTAAGCATCTTGAAGGCGACAAGGGATTTGTGGAAGCTTTATGGGTAGATATCAACTTGGGGCAAAAAAAAGGAAAAGAACTACTGGTTGGGATCTGTTATAAACCACCTAATGTTAATAATGATGAGGAAGAGCAGCTGTTAGAGCAAATTGAGAAAGCTGCACATCTGGGTAACGCGTTAATTATTGGAGATTTTAATTACCCGGACATAAATTGGGATAGAGGGACTAGTAGTTCTGCAAGGGGATCCAGATTTTTGAACCTGTTAAATGACACCTTCATGTCACAACTGGTACAAGCACCAACTAGAAAGGATACTTGTTTGGATCTGGTGATAACAAACAATGTTGATCTTGTGTCTAACATTCAAGTGGGGGAGCACTTGGGTAATAGTGATCACAATATGGTCTCTTTTGAAATAAACTCAAAAAAGAAATTGCCCATGGGGAATACTAAAACGTATAATTTTAAGAAGGCCAATTTCAATAAGATAAGGGCAGCTTTACAACTTATTGACTGGCAAAAACTCTTCAGGGATAAAAATACTGAGGAAAAATGGAGTATTTTCAAACAAATATTAGAAGGGTACACTTCTCAGTATGTACCACTAGGAAACAAATATAAAAGAAACAAATTGAAACCGATGTGGCTTAGTGGGGTCGTTAAGCAGGAAATTAAAAATAAGGAAATGCCTTTTACAGCATTTACATCAGACGAATCAGAGGCATCCTATATAAGATATAAGGAAGCCAATAAAGCATGCAAAAAAGTGATTCGATGGGCTAAACTAGAAAATGAGAGGGTGATTGCCAAAGAGAGCAAAACTAACCCCAAAAAATTCTTTAAGTACATAAATTCTAAAAAAACAAAGAATGAAAACGTAGGTTCATTAATAACAGAGAGGGGAGTGTTGGTTAAGGAGGACCAGGAAAAAGCAGAAACTTTAAATAACTATTTTTCCTCAGTATATGTTAAGGAGGGACCTATGGCAATGGATATACATAGGACCACTGAGAAAAATTTTCAGTCAAACTGTGAGTGGATGGCCCAGGACAAGGTGCTGGAGCAACTAAAAAAAATTAATGTTAACAAGGCTCCGGGGCCTGACGGTATTCACCCACGAGTACTTAAGGAGCTGTGTCAGGAAATAAGTGAACCTCTGTTTCTAATCTTTCGGGATTCTTTTCTTTCAGGAATTGTACCAGAGGATTGGAGGAAGGCAGATGTGGTTCCTATTTTCAAAAAGGGTTCCAACTCTGTGCCCGGAAATTATAGACCTGTGAGCCTAACTTCCGTTGCTGGGAAAGTATTTGAAGGGCTGTTTAGGGATAATATTCAAGAATTCCTTGGGAAGAATAGTATTATTAGCATAAATCAGCATGGTTTTATGAAACATAGGTCCTGTCAAACTAATTTAATTGCATTCTACGAAGAAGTAAGTAGAAGTGTCGATCAGGGTGTTGCAGTGGATGTAATCTACTTGGATTTTGCCAAGGCGTTTGACGCGGTTCCACACAATAGGTTAGTATTCAAACTGAAAGAAATTGGCCTAGATGCAAATTCTTGTTCTTGGGTAGAACATTGGCTTAGAGGTAGAGAACAGAGAGTTGTTATAAATGGTACATTTTCAAGCTGGTCAAAAGTGGTAAGTGGTGTCCCTCAGGGTTCTGTTCTGGGACCAATTTTATTCAACATATTTATAAATGACCTGGCAGTAGGCGTTGAAAGTCATGTTTCTGTGTTTGCAGATGACACTAAACTAGGTAAAGTAATACAGTGCGAGCAGGATATTACTGTGCTGCAGAGGGATCTAGATAGACTGGGGGACTGGGCACTCAAATGGCAGATGAAATTCAATGTAGATAAATGTAAAGTTATGCACTTAGGGGTAGCGAATGCACAAGCAACCTACACCCTAAACGGTAGTGAATTAGGGGTAATGACAAATGAGAAGGATTTGGGAATTGTTATAGACAACAAACTAGGCAACAATGTGCAGTGTCAGTCTGCGGTTGCTAAGGCCAGTAAGGTATTGTCGTGTATAAAAAGGGGCACCAAGTCGCGGGATGAAGATATAATTTTGCCTCTGTATAAATCAATGGTAAGGCCGCACCTTGAGTATGCTGTGCAATTTTGGGCACCTTTTCTAAAGAAGGATATCATAGCACTAGAAAGGGTGCAGAGGCGGGCTACAAAATTAATAAAAGGAATGGAGCACTATAGTTATGAAGAAAGGTTAACTAATTTAAATCTGTTTAGTTTAGAAAAATGTCGCCTCATTGGGGATATGATAACGTTATATAAATATATTCGGGGCCAATACAAACCATTGTTTGGAAATCTGTTCATAAACAGGACTATGCATAGGACACATGGTCATGCTTTTAGACTGGAAGAGAGGAGATTTAGACTTAAGCAGAGGAAAGGGTTTTTTACAGTAAGGACAATAAGGATGTGGAATTCTCTGCCTGCAGAGGTAGTTTTATCAGAGTCTGTACAGACGTTTAAACTGCGACTGGATGGATACCTGGAAAAACATAATATTCGGGGATATAATCTTTAATTATGGGGAAACAGCTTATTGATCCAAGGAGAAATCTGACTGCCATTTTGGGGTCAAGAAGGAATTTTTTTCCCTGGTTAGTGCAAAATTGGAAAGAGCGAAGCCGGGGTTTTTTGCCTTCTTTTGGATCAACAGCAACAAATTATCAGATATAGGAAAGGCTGAATTTGATGGACGCATGTCTTTTTTCAGCCTATGTAACTATGTAACTATGTATCACTGAACAAAAAATGATACAGGAATTGGGACATTGCACAGAAATGTGTCCAGAAAGCTTTAACATTTAGAAACGTATTAACAAAAGCTAGTTTTATCTATATTCTTAAATACAGAGTTAAAATTTTTTTATTCTGGCTGAAAGCATTCTGGAAATGCACTGATAACTTTATACATTCTTACTTTGTATGAAATGAGAAGATGAATGCTTCAGGCTATGTGATTTTTCATGTAGCAGAAACGTATCTACTTTTCCATGAATATGAACACTTCACGACCGCTTATTGATCAGAGTGATTAGTTATTCTTTAGAGTAAAAAGTTGCCGTAATTAAAGGAGCTTCCTATTGTTGAATTCTTGAAGTCCGGAACATTCTCATGTGCTACACCGTATTAATAGCTTAAAATCACACAATAAGATGTAATAGATTGTGAAATTACTTTCAGTTGAGGGCTCATTTTATTAAACTAGCCGTGTGCATTTTAGTACCTTGCAAGGCAAGGAATTCTCGATGTTACCAATAAGCATTTAAAACATTCAAATGTAAACTTTTAACAGTTTAATACAAAATGAAAAATGACAAACTTAGAATTTGACAGCAGATAAGAACCATTCAGTCTGCCCATTTTTCCTGATATAAAGACTCGGACCTTAATAAGCCTTGGTTTCCTCTTAGATTTAGGATGCTATATCCCTATTCCGTTACTGTATTTACCTCTACCACTTCTGATGGGAGTCATTTATCTACTACCCTCTCTTTAAAATAAATCGACTAAAGGACATTAGAATTTCGGGACTTATTTGCATAAGATTTTATCTTATATGAATATTACATTCTCAAGTGTTTTGACAATTTGCCATGAAATATTGTTAAGGTTCTGTTTGGAAACTAACTGAATTATTACAGAATCTTGAGGAATACATTTTTTTTGTAGTTTTTTTTTTGGTGGAGGGGACACTCTAAAATTCTAAAATGTCAATATTTAAGCAAAACGTACATTTGATAAACAATATAATATTTAGTATGGCATTCTTGTGCTTATTTTTTCTAATGTTTCCTAAGCATTTCAGGATAAAATATAATTTATTTCTTGTGAAATCACACAATCTATTTTCAGCCTGTATCTACAGGAACCCTATAAGCTCAAGGGAAAATTAATTTAAAGGGAAATGAAAAAAAAATCTTATCTCTATCTAATGACTGGAGCCATATCATCTTCTCAATTGTGGTTTCTAATGTAATTTCTGTATTAATATGAGAATGAAAGTGACTGCAAAGCATTACAGCGAGTAACCCAATACCTTTTTTATATTTTATTATCCTTTTATTATATTTTTTATTTAGCTTCTACTGGGGCTTTTCCCAAAACATATCAACAGATTATGTTACTGTTTGCACATACTAATACATACTAACATATCCAGGAGCAGTATATATAGAGAGATGATTCAATAGAATAAAAAAGAAGGAAATAAATATATTTGAATACATAAACATGGTGAACAGGGACATCATCCTTAATGTGTTATAATCTTTTGATTTATTGTCCTTGTCAGTAATGTGATGGTGTATGGTGATGAGAAGTGATCATTGATGATGTTATTTGTGTCGTATATCTGTCTGATATCATTACCAAAAGCACATGGAGGAGAGAACGTTATTTCAAAGAACGTTATCTCGGATTTCCCAGCTTTTTTTCTGTTTAAGCAGAAAAAAAATGTTGTGCCAATTTATGAATTTATATACAGTGTTAAACATTGTTGAAATTTGTTTATAACTACAATGTTTCCGGCTTTTGAAATAGTTGTTCTCATTCCAAAATCCTGCATCAGTTTGTTACAAAAAGCCAGATTCTGCTATAATCCAAAAAGACAAATTATTTCATTTAAATAGCATTTAAATAAAGAACAATTGGTACATATTTAATGGAACAGATGTTTCTGAAAGAATGTGAAACTCTAACAAAAAATATGCATTTTGTAACTTATGTTTCTTTGTTTTCTGTTTTTAGGTTGTAATTGTCAGTGGACATCTGGATAGCTGGGATGTTGGGCACGGAGCCATGGATGATGGTGGGGGAGCCTTTATTTCATGGGAAGCGCTGTCTCTCATTAAAGACCTTGGTAAATATTTATGAGCTTCAACTACAAATAATTTTTAATGAATTTGTTCCTATCGTATATCTGTGAAAATTGCCGTGAGTTCTATCCCGGTGGTTTTTAGATTCTATTTCCTATAGCCATGACTCAAAAACACCCATACGATACCAGGCTAGATATTATTTTTAAAATGCACATTTTTTTTCTGCAGTCAGATACATATTTTGTCATTTTATCTAGAAAAAAGACAGTGGCATGAATACAGAGATTGTGTAAACACATGTTTATTGAAGTGGCTATCCCTTTTTTTAAAGGTACTGTTCCACTTAGACCAACAGTTGCACGCTCTAGTATGTTAAAAAAATAAACTCTAACAAAATAAAGATCTGAAGTTATTTTTTCCACTGGAAGTCGTATTACATGAAAACAGCTACAAAACAACTTTTAAGACGCTTTCCATGGCAACAAGTACTCAGTGTCTGCTTTTGTGTCACATTACAGTGCAAGTATCCCGGCAAGTTTTAATACCAATAAATAATTATTTGCAGACATGATTTGGACATTCAACAATTCTAGGGATGACATTTCTAATGTGGCATTTAGTAATAAGCGTTAAATTAATAAAAGTACATGGAACAGCAAGTTTGATGATCAACAAACTCCGGCGCACAGCAGCTGTTGCCGCACGGATCACAAGGGAGCGGTATCGGAGGTCTTTAACAGACCTCCGGCTCCCTTGCGTGATTTTAAGCCAGGTTGAACCCGGCTTAAAATCACTCAAGGGAACCGGAGGTC